>NEWO01000244.1:607811-629131 GCA_003013225.1 Phalaenopsis aphrodite | reverse complement strand
TTTTAATTCCAATGGAGCTCGCCGAAGGTGCCATCGACCCCGCCGATGGTGAGCTCACAAAAAAAAACACATGTAACCGCGATTTTTACCAGTCAACCGCCACTATTCATCATCCCCTTCCTCTTAAAAACACCATTTTTGACCTAGGGCTTGAAAGATCTTGGATTGGGAGGCAATTTCAAGGCTTTTTGACACCGAATTTCATCATTTCTAGGTAAGAGCTTCACTCCAAACTAAAAATATTTGATTTTCACCATGGATTTCTTCCACATTGAGGAGATCTGATTAATTTGAGAATGTGAAGAAAACTTGGGAAGAAATTCATGGACCTTAGTGTTGAACTCTTAGAATTACTATTGGAAGCCATGATTTGCATATTTGAAGTAATTTTTGGAATTTTTTCTATAATTTGATTATATTGAAATGGCTCCACGTAAAAAGAGGAGTTGAATTCGACGAGTCTTGCTTTGTCAATGCGATGGCTCAAATAAAATTTACCTCCATATTTAAAGGAAAAAAGTGCATACAAGATAAAATTTTTGAACATTCGGGAGGAGAAATCGAACTTGTTATTGCTGAGCGGAGGTGGGAAAACTTTTGTTACACCACCAATAAAACTGATGCAAATGTTGTTAAGGAGTTCAACGCCAATGTGATTTATTCTGATGATGGAATCGTTCAAGTGCGTGGATTTCCTGTTGAGTTTACTACTGCTCGCATCAACACATTTTACGAAGTCCCAGACTCTTATAGTTGCCAGTATGAATCCTTTAGTGCGATGGAAGGCCCCCTGAATGATGTGATCAACTTTCTCACTGATGGGAAAGGAACATGGAAGATAAAGCAGGGAGAACGGGTAAATTTTTCTGCTTCCATGCTGAATGTCACCTCTAAGGAGTGACACTATTTCATTTCCTCTACTCTGTTACTAGTCTATCACCATAGTGAGGTAACTAGAGATAGAGCTATTCTGAATTTCTGTATTCGAAATAGTAGAACTATAAATGTGAGGAGAATAATTCTTAAGAATATATTGACTATGATGAAGAGTGAGACAAGTGGAGGTCAAGGATATCTTGGACTTATTTATACAATTTGCAAACTTTTTGGAGTAGAAAATGGAGATGAAGAATGGGTTTACCCTATGAAACCCATTAGTAAGGCTAATTTGAAGACTTATGAATCCCATGATAAATGGAGAATTGGGAGTAGAAGTCAAGAACCTTCTACTAGTGGAGATGTCCCCTCTACAAGTTATGACCTTCTACCTTCTAGTTCCCCTACCCTCTCTGATTTGATGAATGAGTTGACCTTGCAGCAGAAAAGCATAGAATTGATAAGTGAAAGGATTGAAGGTTTAGAACGTTGACATGATTACGATAGTGAGTACCTTTAGAGGCATTAAAATTATGAGGTAGCCTATTATCAAGCTTAGGCCCGACACTACAGAGGTGAGCCTGATGTTACTTTTTCTGAGTGCCCCCTATATACTCAGTATCAACCTAATCCACCTGCTGATCAAGGCGATGAAGACATAGTTTGAGATTTTGATATTGAATGAAATTGATGTACTTATATTTGTATTTTAATTTCTGTGATCTTTTTGTAATAGAAATGGATGTTTATGTATTTGGACTTTCATTTTGATTATTATGTTGTACTTGGATGGTTTTAATTTTTGTTATAAAGTTAGTGCTATAGTTAAATGTGCATGTGTAGTTTAATAGATGTTGAGTAGTATTATGGATTGTAATGTAATGTGATTTTTATTTTTGCATTTTAGTTTTAATTGTTTAGTATTGTGGTTGTGTTAGGAAATGTGGTGCTTGTTCAATGTTTTACTTTTATTCTTATTTCGAAATTTCAATACCCAGAAATTCCTCTAATGTTTTATATGTGTAGAAAGCTCCTAATATTACACACCACGTGAAGTAGAAATTTGAGAAGGCCTGCAAAAATTTTAGAATGATGAAAATGCTTACAATACTGACGTATGATTTATATTTATAGTTTTTTTTCTTTCCACCTGTATTATTTCATATTTAAAAATTTAAGTTTGGGGGAGGGAAGAAAAAGATTAACTATTAGATGTCCTCTATTTCAATATTTTCAAAATTTTATATGATTTAATGTAGTGAATTTAATTCAGGTAACTATATTTTATAGCTATTTAAATTATGTTAGATTTAAGGAAATATTTTTGTAATGAAAATTAATTTTGTAACATAAGATATTTTAGTATAAGAGAATAAGATTATAGTTAACTATTTCAAGTAAAAGAAACTATATTTTGAAGTATTAAGAATCTAGAAATTCATTTGAGAAGAAAAGATTGGGGCTCAATGATGTAAAGGCTATGAATTACTTATAAGGTAAATGAATACTTTGAGTTTCAAATTTAGGGAAAGAAAAGTGAAGTTCAAAATCATTAAAGGTTATCCAGATATAGTAATCATCACTTGAAAAAGGAAAAAGAAAGGATTGAAAACAATCCTGAAAAAAGAAAAGAAAAATATATAGGATTGAAAGCAATCCAAATGAAAAAGAGAAAAGAAAGAAAAAATTATGGAAGTGAAGAGAAGCTTGAGGATATGCTTAAAAAAAAATTGGCTTCACTGGACCTACCTAAAGGGGAAACCTAATACATTCCTGAACTTATATTTATGGATTAAATCCCTTACTAGTAGAGTTCTCATGAAATTCCTATCATTTGAATATTCAAAGTGACTTAATATTGCAATGTATAGTCATTCTTGAAATGAATAGAAAACTAGAACTCCTAAACTTGATGACTAGATAATCTTGTGGCTATAGAGTTAATTCCATTACTTGAATTCTTTCTGAAAATCTCACTATGATATTTGTTTAAATCAAATTTATAGTATTTCTGAATTAAAAATTTACTACAGTAGATCATAAATTTTATATGGTACTAAAATTAATTGAGGACAAGTAATAGTTAAGTTTGGGGAATTTCAACCAAAGAAAAAAATGTTGAGATTTTCATACCTATTTTATACTATTTTTAATGATATTGCACTTTAAAGAAATGTATTTTTGATGTTTTATTGCAGGAATGATGAATCAGGGTCAATGGAGCAAAAAGATGCAAAAAGGAGTGAATTTGGAGCGAAAAGGACCAAAATGTGGAGATTTGAACTAGGCTGCCGACGACGCCCTCGACTCTGACGGTGAGTTTTTCCAGAGGTTACAAGACAAAATTCTTCAGAAGTCTGCCGACGGCGCCCTCGAGGCCGCCGACGGCGAGCTCGACAGTTATGTCTACTCAAGCTTTGGATAAGGCCAAATTTTGAAGGGATGCTTAAGCAACTCTTGGGAAAGCTCATCCACAACTTTAAAAGAATATTTTAGCCAAAAATTAGAGAGGCCTGAGAGGTCCTGGAGGTTAGAGAGGTTCCATTAGTGTATAAAGAATTTGTTAGAGTGTTTAAGTTGTGAGGAATTCTTCGAGAGATTGTAAGAGTGGAGGGAAAGTGAGAGATTTCTCCCTCCTTGCTGCTTCAAAGAAGAATTTTGTGTGCTATAAAGAAAGGAAGAGATTCAGAGGAACTTCGATGAGTGTTCTTGGGGAGAAAATAGAGATAAGTTATTTACTTGTTATAGTTTGTATGAATTTGATTTTATATATGAATTTTGAGTTTTGTTATGTTTTCTCCATGAGATCTGAGTAGTTTTCTCTATCTTTCTCCTTGTCTCAAGATTTGTGAAATGACGATTTGAATTGGTGAAACCATAAAAATGTTTATGAAATTGTGATGATCTTTTCACTTCAATCTTAATTTACTTTCAATCTGGCCAATTGATTTGTTAAAATATGTTGAGTTTTACAACTAAAGTGAAGATTACATCCAAGATTCAAGGAGGTCAAAGCCCTTGGAAGTTGGGTGAAAATAAATAGGAAAATAACATTACCGGGAATACAATTGGAGATTTTAGAGTGACAGACTAAAATCCCCAATTCGGTCCTACCATTTGGGTGCTGAAGTGTAGATGTTAACCCTCAGGTGAGGGGAACGTGGGAGCTCCGAAGTGAGAGCCGGTATCCTCCCAGCCTAGCCGCAGATTTAGTAAACAAGTATAGGATTAGTCAATGTTCTTTATGTTTAGACCAAAGGGTAAATAATAGGTATGCTCCTATTTGGCACAATATAAATTGAACTAATTCACTTTATCCATTCACTAAAATTTCTTGACAAGGAGAAGGATGCTTTCTGATATATTGAATATCACAATCAAACCCTCATTAGTATCATTAGTTATTTAATAGTTATTAAAATTACCTATTTTATTTCAATTGCCTATAACTGGTAGATAAGTAAATTAAACTTCATTGTTGTGATTAAAGTATTTCTTTTCTAAAATCTTAGTTCGTAATTCTAAACTACTCCCTGTGGGGTCGATATCTAGGACTCCATTAGAGCCTTATATTACTTGAATGATACGTATACTTGCATTGATAAGTGTGACTTTACAATTATTGAATATGTATTACGTACATATTTATCTTATATTGTAAGCATATAAAAAGTCACCGGTCAATTGGCCATGGAGGTGAGCTTTAAATAAAATGGTCTAGGTTGGCTACTAAGGCCAATTGGGGGGGGTAGAAAATATTGCTTATGTGGAGGACAATGAAGCCCTAAAGACCAGTTGAGTTGAATTGGCCTCTAGGTTTGAATTGGTTTGATGGGTGGTGGCTCAAGGTTTGGCCATTTTTTGGCCACTAAGGTGGCTAGCCGGGTAGGTCAGGGGGTGGCTAATGATGGTTAACTCCCTATGACACTCAATGATGGAGGAGATTTTGTGGTTAAGGCCTAAAAAAGGGAATGAATCCTTTAATTTGGGGATCCATTGATCCATAGAATTCTTTGGTGGATTTAGGGTGGTTTAGCCAGGTCCTTAGGAGGAGCTTAGTGGCTATGGAGTCATAAAGTTGGTGGCTTTAAGGTGGCTAGCCTAATTTCGGTGCATGGGTTCATGTGGGTCAAAATGGCTAGATGTTGGGTTTAAGTTAGGATATACATGTCAATGGGCCCAATTGATTGATAAATTTGATGTAGATGATTGTAAAGAAAATTTTTGGTGAAGGAATGAAATTATTTTTAAGTTCAATTGGGGGTTTAATTTGAAGGATTTTGGAATTTTGGTCACTTTGGGCATGTTGGGCTAGACTTGGTTCTAGATTATGCTAGGCTTGGGCAAATTTATTATTTAAAATGGTCAATAAGAACATCACAAAGAGTTTTCAACATAAATTAGGTACCAATATTTGGGCTAAGGTAATCAATTTGGTGAGATTTTTAGGTATGGCCAATTTAGGGTCAACTTGATGTGTAGGATTGCTATGAATAGTTTTCAACATAAATTGTGGGAAATTTAGTAGGTTATGGGGTTCAATTTGGTGGAATTAAGTCATGTAGCCAAAATTGGGGGTTTGACTTAGATCAAAATTGGGCTCAAAGCATGGGCCAATTAAGCTTATATTTGGTTTAAATTGGTCATATGAAAGGTGAATTTAATTTTATGACTGATATTTAAGAGAATTGGGTTCAAATTGATAGACATTTGAGGTGAATTTGGCGAAATTGGGCCTTTAAAGACAATTTGAGGGTTTTGGGAAAAAATAGTCAAATTGGCCAAATTGGGATCAATTGAAGGGTCTAAATTGGCTTTAGAGACATTTTTAGGGATTTTGGATGTTTTGGGAAAGTTTGGGGTGCCAAGGGTATTTTTGTATTTTTGGCAATTTTTGGGGTATTTTGGTAATTTGGCATTTTTGGTGGTTTTGGGTCATTTGGGTATCTTCAAATGGTTTGAAATGATTTTTGAACAAGTTTGGATATTTTGTGTGAATTTGAGGATTTTGACCAAATTTCGGATTTGGGGGTGTTTAAGTAATTTGGTTAGGTTTGGGGGGGAAAGGTCATATGGTGTATTTTGGTAGGGTTGGGATATCAACCACCCTACACAAGCTATGGACTAATGGAATCCCGATTTGGTCCTTTATGTACTGGTCTTAGCTAAACCCTAGCCTAGGGCTATTTGGTTTAGGGGACCATCTACATGAGTCTCCCAAAGGGTCAAGGTATCAAAGTCAACAAATATTTGGTTAAGGGTTGTGAGGGATTGTGAGTGAGTGTGAGTGCAAGTGGGTGCACTAGCTCCAAACCAACACTCAGAGCTAACCCTAAGGCCAAACAATCCTATGGGAACTCCCCTTGAGCTCCCCTATATTGACCCCACATACTAAGTGCTAGAAATTAGGGCAAATATGTGGAACTTCAAGTTGAGCAAGGAGGGGTGTAGATATTCTAACGGTGAGGGTTCCTTTTCTAGTTTTCTAAGAATAGTCAACAAGAAAGTCCTATGGTTAGACCCTAGGCAACTAAAGAGGAAAAATTAAACCTCAACCAAAAGTGAGGTCAACACCACCCTATGACTTGTCTTATTGGTATTAACTCATTATGTTCATTCACAGTCACGGTCACTCCTCCTTTCTTAGAAATGCAGTGAATTGGACTTACTCATGAATTATTTGAAATTAGGTAGATAAATTCAACATCTAACCACTTTAAATTTTCTTGCTTAACAACTTCTTTCATAACAGGATTCAATCTCCTTTGAGGTTCAGCTCTAGGTTTATAGTTCTCTTCCATATGAATTTTATGCTTACAATTTAAAGAATTGATTCCTTTAACATCAGCAATTATCCATCCAAATTGTTTCTTTTAATTCTTTAAAGTGTTCATTAAACTATCTACTTCTTTTGTAGTTAAATTTTAGGAAATTATAACCGGTAAAATTGAGAAATCACCTAAAAAGGCATATTTTAAATGTTCAGGAGGTAACTTCAATTTACATTCAGGAGGTTTTTCAATCAATGGACAAAAAAGATTTATCTTTTTCTGTCCTGTCCAAAACATCAAAACTTTCTCGAACATAATTCAAATCTTCCTTACAAAAATCTTCAAATTGCTCTAATTCTTCTTCTTGCTTGTGTTCCAACTCTTTCATTTCAGATTTCTCTTCAAAAGTTATTTTAAATAACATTCACTTAGATATCTTATTACATCCATTTTGTAACATTCATCATCTTTACCTTTTGCAGGATACTTCATTGATTTTGAATATTAAACATAATTGTTTGATCATTGATTTTGAAATATTAAATGTAACTATTTGATCATTGACGAGCATAGTTAAGTCCCCTTCGAGCCAGTCATCATTGCTCTTCCAATAACTAGAAAAGTTCTCCCCAAAATGATTGGTATCTCCTTATTTCCCTTCAAATCTAGCACAATGAAATCAACAGGAAAGATAAATAAATCCATCTTCACTAAAATATTTTCTATAAAACCGTTAAGATATGTTATTGAACGATCTGCTAACTACAAAGTTACAGTAGTAGGGGGCATTTCTCCTAATCCCAATTTTTTAAATATTGATAATGACCTAAGGTTAATGTTTGCACCTAAATCACATAAAACTTTCCCATAAAATCTGTCTCCTATTGCACATGGAATCGTGAATCTATCAGGATCTTTAAGCTTTTCAGAAAGTTTTTCTGAATTATAGCATTTTACGCCTCACCATGTGTAATAGCCTTGTTATCTTCAAACTTCTTTTTTTTGTTAAGAGTGTCCTTCATAAACTTCACATAGCTTGGCATTTGTTCTAAGGCTTCAGTAAATGGAATATTAATCGTAAGCTTTTTAAAAATTTTTAGAAATTATGAAAATTGTTTATTCAACTTTTGTTGATGAAGTCTCTGAGGAAATGAAGGTTGTGGTTTTTCCAAGTCAATTTTAAGTGGAGAAGTATGTCTCTCTAAACTTTTCAGAGCGTCCTCTTCAGGCTCTTCAATTTCTTCTCTCTCTAGTTCAATCTCTATGTGAACTCTACCTACCAACTCTCTTCCACTTCTAAGTTGAAATGCTTTTACTTACTCTTTATTCTGGTCTTTTGGATTTACTTATATAATACTAGGAAGTGTTCCTTGGGATCTATTACTTAGTGAATTTTCTATTTGTCACAATTGATTCTTAATATTTTTAATTCTTGTTCCGTGATTTTGTAACTGATTTCCCATTTGTAACACCACTTCTTCTATAAATAACTTTGTCTCATTGAATTATGGATTAATGTTAAAACCTAGAGGATAAATAGGTCTATAATTATTATTACCTTGGTTGTTTCAGTTTCTCAATGGGTTTACATGGTTATTCCCCCATTGTTGATTAATACCACCCAAAGTATCATTTCCGTAAATGTTAGGATGGTTTTTCTAACTTGGGTTATGATAGTTTGAATATGGGTTATTCATCTTGTTGGTTTTTACATTCAAATTTTCTAATAATGCTTGAGAATCTACCATTTAAATTAATGAATTATCTTCAATCATTTAAATTGGTTGAGAAAAATTCATTCTAAATTGGTCTAACTTCCTTGAAATTGTAGCAACTTGATATGCTAACATTGCAAAAGCATCAGATTCATGAATATTAGCTACTTACTTATGATTTACCCTCCCAGAAGGCCATTGAAAATTATTAGTAGCCATCACTTTATTTAAAGAATAAGCGTCATGAAATGGTTTTGACATCAATGAACCATCAACAGCGACGTCGATAATAGATCTAAGAAATCCAGCTAATCCATTATACAAAGTTTGAATTATTAACCAATCTAGTATAACATGGAATGGACACTTTCTCAGTAGTTCTTTAAATCATGCCCATGCTTCATAAATAGATTCCCCTTCAAACTGACAAAAAGATGTAATATCATTTCTAAACTTCACAGTTTTTTATGGTGGAAAATATTGAGAAAGGAATTTCTAAGCTAAATCACCCCAAGTTCTGATAAATTCAGGTGCTAACAAATTTAACCATGTCTTAGCTTTATCCCTCAGTGAGAAAGGAAAAACTATATGTCTTACAGAATCATCTAAACACCATCATATTTAAATATAGCACGTAATTCTAGAAAATTGATAAGATGTAAATTTGAATCTTTAGTTTGTGCTCCCCTAAACTGATTATTTGATAACATTTAGATAATAGCATGTTTAAGCTCAAATGAATTAGCCACTACAACAGGTTTTTGAATACTACAATGATGTTCATCTACTGTAGAGTTTCCATAATCTCTTAAAGGTCTAAATGCTTGATTAATTGCAACATTTGATTATTTTGGTTTTCCATTTCTTGAAATTTTTTATCTTTTTCTGTATTTTCTACTTTTAAATTATTCTGATAGTTCTTTCTAATTCAGAATCATAGGTCACTAGTCCTTTAGAACCCGAACTACGCATACATTACTACAAAATAACATAAAATAAAATCACACAAACAAGAACTTATATAAAAACAACACAACAATATTCTTGAAATAATTCTAATAGTTTAAATAAGACTGTCTAAAAATCAAAATTTTGCTTTCTAAAAATTTCATCAAAATTTTTTATTTTCCCCTGCAACGGCTCCAAAAAATTAATCTCGATGTCTTATATGACAGTACTATGATGTATGTGGTTATGTTCTTAATTTTTCCTTAATTACATTACTTACTTTGCAATGACACCAAAAACTTAATTTTGAAAAATATAAGAATGCAATTACTGTATTTAAATGTGGCATACAATGCAAGTATACGTATCGTTATCAAGTAATATTAGACTTTTTGATTAAGCTCTAAATATTGAACCCATAGGGAGAAATTCAATCTATTAATAAGTAAGAAGAAATTAGATAACAAACTCTACTTTTCAAAATATTCTTAACTTAAACTATAGATGTCATAATAGGAATGAAAGTTTGATTCTTTTATGTAATTTTTGACAATTGAAAATAAAATAAACAACTAACTAAATTTAACTAAATATTTGTAAGATGAAGGCAATATAAATAAAATATTTTTTTCCTTATCATGAATCATTTACAAGTATAGGAATTCTATTGTGAAAGTATTCAAATTGTGTTGTGCCAAATAGAAGCAATAGTATTCTTTACCCTTACTAGAGATGCTATCAAGAATATTGGCTAATTTAAAGTTTGAATTATCTTGAAGATGGGCTAAGTAATTAAGATACTATCTCTCACTCTAGATTTCCCTCTTCTCCCTCCAACTAGGGGATAATATCTCGTATCAAAACCTAAAACTATAAATAAAATTCAGGGATTTAGCCTATCATTCAAAATTCCTCTAACTCTACACCCTTTTAAAGTTTATTTCCCTATTTATTTGCACTCAACCATATGACTTACAATCTCATGTGATTCTTACCATAAGTTGAATGAGATAATACCATCACAGATCTTATATGTTCTCACAATAATTATCAACATCGTAATTGGCCAAATTAAGAAGTAAATGAAGTACAAGGTTAAAAATTATCACAACTTATTCCAACATTAAAGAATAATACTTCACACAACTTCCATCCAACACTTAATCACTTATCATTTTGAGAAAAAAAGATAAAGAAAACTACTCAGAATTCATGAAAAAAATACAATCACACTTAAGTTTAAAAGTAATTATCATGCAAACAAACAAGAAGTCAAAATTAAAATTAATTTAGTCATAAAGATAAAAAAATTTTCTCAAATCTTCTCCACCATACTCTTGAAGTTCTTTTGAGTCTCTTTTATTCCTCTTTCTTACAATACTCTCCACTCACACACTACAACTCCCCTCTTATTCTCTCTAAAAAGTATCCTAATTATTCTAAGAGGGAGGCATCTATGGTATGACAATGGGGTGCATGTAGGAGTTTCTTAAGGGATGCTTTGGGGGGCAGGTTCTTCAATTCAATCCAAATTCTCTTTTATAATTTTCTAAAGGTGCTTTGGTGTCTCTTCAAAATATGTCTACATTCAATAAATCTTCCAAGAGTTGCCTCCTTCCAAAAACCAATTAAATGTATTTTTGTGTCCATCAACCATTTCCCACGTATTCACCAATAGTTGTCTCAAACAACCCTTCAAAAATTCATCTAAATTCATTGAATCATCAAGTAACTAGTTTTGACGCTTAAGCGCGAGGTATGTGCTGCTTAGATACGGCCTTCTCAGTTTTCCTCGTGCTTAAGTGCTAGTTTTGGCCACAGGTGCTATAGTGCTTCTGCACACTATCTTCATTTTTGCTCCAAATTTTATCCTTTTTCACTCCTTTTGTCATTTTTCATTCATTTGATTGTACCTAAAAGAAAAAAACACAAGTACCTTCCATTAAAGCACAATATCTAGGTATAAAAATATGTACATAAATGCTATATATTTTAGGTGTATTAGTTATCAATACTAACAATCGAACACAATTTTCAGATCAGCGTGTAGTTCATTTCTATGCAAGTTAGGAAATAGATTTGAGGTTTGTTTTGGTCCCTCACACATGAATGACTGGGCAAGCTGAGGCGTCCAACAAGTTCATCCTGAATTTTCTAAGGAAAACTATGAAGGAGCCAAGGGACACTAGGAAAACCTACTACCATCTGTGTTTTTGGTGATTCGGATGACGCCATCACCAGCGACTTACCAAAATCCAGTCATACTAACCCATGGAATGGAGGCAGTGTTACTAGTTAAATTCAACCACCATAGTCAAAAGGTCTTCATGATCACATCATTTGCATTAAGAAATCTGATTGAATAGAAGGAAGTGAACGTCAAGAGCGCAATGTTGATCCTTGATCCGATAAAAAAAAAGGTGAACCAATTTAGCTCTTTAATAAGAAGAAATTAAAATGAAAACATCTAGCTACATTAAAAAACATGTTCTAAGGAAAGTGTTTTCCCATGGGACTTAGTTCTAAAGAAAGTTGATCAAGCCACCCAAGGATAATTAGTCAGCAAACATGGAGCAAGCCATCCGTAATTAGCCAAAAAGTCTCCTTAAGAGCCTACAAACTTAGGATATACACTAGAAAAGAACTTCTTTGGATGTAGAGTGGAGACGACCTAAAGAAGTTTTCTCCTTAAAAACTTTTTTATAAACATAAAAGGGAGTGTCCTTGTCAGTGTGTAAATTCAATCAATGAAATCAAAGTTAAAATTTCTTAATTTTGTTTAAACAATCCTAGCCTCTCCACATTCATAGAACTTGATCAAGTCAGTTAAATAATAGAAGTCAATTTTGTGAAATTCAAAAAAGAAATTTTTAAGAAAACATAGTTGCATGATCATTTTTAATCTCTGCCGAGATTGGGTTGATTGAATGAGAGTCAGAAACAACAAAATACTACAATACAAAATGACCTACCATGCAACATCAAGTAAATAAAGCAAATATAACTTAACAAAACTAGACATTTTATTTATCTCAGTGAAGATGTAAAAAACATCTAGGAAACAATAGACACAAAATAAGGTACATTCATTATAATATATTCTTTTAAAGTGCAAACTGTCAAAGGAATTGAAGGCATGTGTTGAAACACGCTCTTGATTCCTCTTCCTCACTCTCATGGAGAGCAACCATTCTCCTTGCCACCATCTTCTCATATTTCCCACACAACAGAGAAAATGTTGAAGTTGGAAAAGTACGAGAGAAAGGGGGTGCTAATGCCAAATGGCTTTTCATGTCCGCCCATTCGCTAGCGGAAAGGAAATGATCCCACTTTATGTAGCAGCCATCAAACGTATATGGTGCCCACAAATAGCATTTCATTAGCTAATTTGTGGGGCACCCTATCCATTTGTGGAGGGGAATTTGGCTAGTGTGCTATCTAGATCTACTCCCCCTAATAGCTCCTCAAAGTCGACCAAACCTCTGATGGTAGCTGTCGAATGAATGTATTGCATTCCCTGGGAATGTGTTGTTAGTGCAATGTTTCTCCATGGGACACTATGCCCGTTTTTGTGTTGGTTACCTCAATAGTCCACTATATTTGATGTCACATTTGACACCCGACTTGAAAAAAATTCCCTCCTTTGACACTAAACTGAAAGAAAAAAAAATTTGGGAAATGTCCCAAGAAAAGCCCATAGCTCCTGTCGATGGAAGGTCACTTTCTTTTTCAATTCCTCATAAAGTTGACTGGACTACTGTTGCTCTCCACCAACTAACAAGTTTTCTTAAGTGCAAGCATAGTCAGTGGATGCCCCTTCACCCTTTTTTATAGAAAGGTGAGGTCAACAATACCAGTAGTGGTCTCCTGACAAAAGCTTGCCAAGGACCCACCAAAAAAGACAAATGAGCACAGAGACAGGATAGGTCATTGGTTGATTTCCCATAAAGGAAAGAGAAAAGGAATTCTAAGTTGCAATCATCGCATCCATTAACATTAATTTTGAGGAACCTGTAGAGTTCGACCATGTTGAGCCTGCTATAGTGTTCGACCATCATTTCCTCATGCTCGGGGAACTCGACTCAATTGAATGCGTTGGAGGAACCAATTGATGGCTGGATTCAAAATTCAACAAACACAGGTACGTAAAAAAATTTGGTTGATTATGATGACTCAATTAATTTGGTTTCACTAACAATATCAAAGATGGTTCTCTGCTCATTGACAATAAGATCCATAGAGAGTACAGTGCAAATCATCAGGTAGACAAGTCCTCGGGGGTTCCCCTCATAAGTGACTACAAGATCCAAGTCTAGGAAGAGGAATTAACCTGACAGATTCAAAGGTCCAATCGACCAAACATTGCGGGGGCAAGCGAAGACTTAGGCTCCCAAGAAAATGGATCAGTTGATGTATATTAATAGAACAACATGAAAAATATTTGAAAGCATGATTTAACTACCAATTAATAATTTGAGTCAAACAAAACCTTAGAATTAATAGTCGGTCAAAGTGAAAAAATATACTATTTGAGATGTGGGATTTAGCCTTGAGTTTGATCAAAACAATTGTTAGCAACATAATTCACAAATCATGATAATGATTGCCTCAGACGTAAGTCTCTCCAGAGGTGACAATCCAATCGAATAGGATAAGTTAAATATCTTCGTCGATAGACTAATGTGATAGACTCACTTGTGAGATGAAAACACAATTAGTAGAGTCACAAAAAAATTGAAACAGGTTCCAAATAAGCAAAAAAATAAAAAAAGAAGTACAAGTATCTTTTTCCTTAGACTTTTTAAAACAAAAAAGATTACAAGTTTTCCTTAAGCCATGTTCTAGCAAGTGGCCAACCGATCTTCACCACCAAAGGCATCTGTTTCTTCAAAGGATCCATCAGACTTTATCAGGATCAAAGCAAATAACTCATCTAGGTCATTGAACTTGGGATTGACAAGGCTGTGTTGAATGCATCTTTGGATAGCATAGTCCATCCAGCATCTAAGATACTCTGTCAAGACGTCGTTTTTTTGTCCATTAGAAATAGATGAGGCAAAATTTTTCTTTAACCTTATGACTTTCTTCTTCAATTCCTATATGGTGTCAAGGGATTCTTGATTAGCCTTAAGAGAATTATTAAATTTGAGTTGAAGGGGTGTCGGTCATCACAAAATTTCCACAGCTCCGCCTTCTGAGAGTCAATCTTCACCTGGGCCTCGCCCATAAACCTCATCAACCTGACAAGTGTTGGTCCCAAAAATGGGTAGCTTGCTCCTCCATCAAGAGAAATCAGTCTGCATTTTAGCAAAACTCTCACGACTGAAACCTTCCAAAGTTTGACCTAGCCTCTTAGATAACAACAACACCAATAAGAGTGATGACATACCTTTATTATAAGTCAACTACAGAAACCAATCCCTCGACATGTTCAAAAGACTAATCCACTTTTCAGTGTCATTTCGCATACATCCATCTACTCCCTATCCGGGCTCTCACACAAATTTCCTCTTCTTTCAACGAAGGGAAATGAGGGTTGGTCCTTTCTTTCAACAACTCCTTCCCTTGTCTACGAATTCCTTCCCCCTCTAAGTAGGTGACGACTTCTAACCTGGAGATGGGGTTTCCTCTTTGATCGAAGACACAAACCTAGAAGGGGTAAGGGGTTGGTCTGATTTTGTCCGCTTGTATATGGTGAGGAAAGAAGATTCATCAACCCATAGGTCAGGCAGAACGATGGTATTCAACGACGCATCAAATTTTGAAGCAAAGGGATCAACTGCAGCTACATTTTCACCAGATGTCCTTTAATAAGGAGATCTCCTCAAATCACCTTCACCTGCATCAACAAAATCAGAAGCAGATATTAAATCGATAATAATCACCTCGTGAATCACCGTGTATTGAATAACAACTGTAGTTTTAGCATAGAGGTAATATATTTCTAGGTCGCAGTACTAAAGAGCAGATCCTCATCTTCTATGGAGTCACCTATCATCGAGGAAAATTTCTATTTCTATTGCTTGAAAGCTAGCTTCTCTATCATCACGCTTTCTCAGACTACCTCATCGATGTTCGAGAGGTGCAATTGATCCTTGGTCATCTCATCCTTCAACATCTAGGTGATTATTGCCTCAGTGTTGTACTGCGAGACCAAAGATGGCAACCAGTCAACATCGCCTTAGTGATATACATATCTTACGGAAGGGACTTCACCTTGTCCCTTGTCGGTTCGAATAGTTTGGACTGAGCACCCCAGTCTCCAGAGCATGAACTGACCAAAAATTTTTCCTTCAATCTTTTATATTATTTTCAACTCCAATCATTTGGTGTTTCTTACTGCTCAAAAATATGGCAAAGCCCTCCTTATCGACCTTGAACGAATAAAAGTAACTAGCCAGGTTGATTGACCATGAGATGCACTCTCGACGAAAGAACACAATGAAGGTTATTATCACTATTTGGGAATTCAACAACATTTTTACAGAGCCATGCTAGTATCTTTTAGTTATCTTTTCCCTCTCTACTTTAGGAGAAAATATTGTGTTCGGAGTCTGGACGCGAACTACTGTATCACTTCAGTTATCCAGAAGCAACATTTTCATATTGTACAAGAGCAACATTTTTCCACTGTATAAGAACAACAAAATTATAAGAGTAATGTTTTTCAACTGTATCACGCCCGTTGTTTAGATATAGCTCTTCGTTCGGACACCGGATGCATTATTTTTCCCTGCTTTAGACTGTTGCATTGGCCTGTGCTTAAGCCCATTGTAACTGATTAGGATCGCTCCCTTGATCAATCTTTTGTTAAATCATGAACACAAATTAACATTATCAATCAGGTATAATGTAAAATATCACACATATGTGCAATTAATTACCCAACATTATGCAGAAAAAAAAACAGTACTTCATAGTCCCTTAAGGTGACACATATCAATATATTACCCCAAAATTATTGGATGCTCTTTTGAAATCATCGAAATCATCAAAATTCTATCAAATCATAATTCTCTCTCGCTTTTTTTTTTTTTTTTTTTTAAGAATATAGGCTCACATAGCAAATAAGTATATAATTATACATAAAATTATGACTTGCTAAATACTATTCGATCAAAAGTTTTATTTATATATATATATAGATATATCATAAGGAATCGATATTTATGGCCGAAGTATGATCCTGTCCCCTATATACCGATCCCTAACATATGCTAATTCGACCCAGTTGGGATTCGAATCCAGGACACAGGAGACTTACGCCGAAGCAGCCTTCCAACAAGCCAAGATTGCGCAAATCTACATATATTTATAGATGTATGTATGTATGCTTGTCTGAATCTAATAGTTATGCTTAAGAATGAGATTTTGTACACATGGATGTTCGTCAGTACATGCAACTGCACGGACGGTTCCCAATAGATAAGAACCAATAATAAAGTAGCACCATTTCACCCATTCTTATAAATGAAATTAATATATCCGTACATATTTTGAGCATGCTAATTTTCAGTATCATAGAGATAAGATTATAAATTGCATTGACTTAAAGCCTCCAATACAGGTGCCCTATTTTTTTGCTTCCATATTATTTAAATAATAAATTCATTTATATATACACACGCACGCAGAGAGAGAGAGAGAGAGAGAGAGAGAGAGAGAGAGGGCTAAGGAAGATAACCATATATTTCCCTATTTTTTTTCTTTCTGGCATGCCTCAGTTTGACTAATCAAGGATTAGTTTTGAATAAGAAAGTATTATAATTATTATTTAATTTGAAAAATCCAATCTTTTTTGCTGTAAATTATTGACTAAATTACCTGGAACACATCTAAGTATTTACTAACTAATGTGCTACAGGCTTCGAACAACTACTGACCACATGGTAAACGCTTCTTTAAGAACTCAACTTGAACGCCGAATTTTTAGGTGAGCCATACCTAACCATCTCCCATGCTTCTGATTATCCGCTCTAACATCATCCATTTTGCAACTTGCACAATCAATTTTTTTTTATTATTTTACAATTCAAATAACTCTCTTTGTTTTACAAAACCCCCCAAAAAATTAGTAAAAACTAAAGAAAAGAAGAAAAAAGAGCCTAAGATTAACAAGAGAAACCAGTTCGTGGAGGCACATAGATAGCATCCAATATATATGTAGACATGCCAATAATTATACAAAAAAGATGAAAGAAATTTAAGTACTCTCATTCCTAATTTCAACATCTAAAAAAAAAAGAAAGAAAAGGAAACAAAATTATAATAAATAACCTCTCAGTTGGTTTCAAGACTTCTATAATCCAGCACTCCTCTGCTAAGCCCAAGGAAGACACCACCACACTTGCATTCAGCGCTGTTCTTCACACCCAATTTACAGCTGAAACAAAGACCCATCAAAGCTCCACCATAATCACAAATCTCCTCCTTTTTCTCATAAGGCGGGCTTATGCTGAGCTCCAGATTCAAATCTGGGCACCGCCACTTCATCTTCTTCTCCTCCTCCTCTTCCTCCTCTGCCGATCGCCTCCACATAACCATCATCTTCTCACTACCATTACTGTTGCTGCTGCTACTGCTGCTGCTGCTCTTATTTCCACCTTCCTCTCGCTTGACCGAGTCTGCCGCCTTCTCATCCCCTTTAAAGAAGGATATCGTGTTGCTCGCCTGTATCTCATGCAGAGGTCGGTGCGTCGCCGGATCTATCCCCCTGCTGATCAATTTTCGTTTTATGTGCGTATTCCAGTAGTTCTTGATCTCGTTATCTGTTCTCCCCGGTAGCCTCGCAGCTATCAACGACCATCTGTAACAGACACAAGAACCCTAAATCTCAGTAAGAAAGAAAAATAGTAACAATAATAATAATAATAATTAGGTTTAGAAATTGAGAAAGATTTACTTGTTGCCAAGGAGGCTGTGAAGTTTGATGATGAGCTCATCTTCCTCCTCAGTGAAGTTCCCCCGCTTGAGGTCCGGACGAAGGTAGTTGATCCACCGAAGCCGACAACTCTTACCGCATCTGAGGAGGCTGGCGGCTTTGGGAAGAGATCGCCAGCAACCCTCGCCGTTCGCCTTGATATAAGCGATGAGGCGCTCGTCTTCTTCCTTAGTCCATGCTCCCTTGTTGGTGTGAGCTTTCTCACAACAAGGCGATCTTCCCATGTTGATGTGAAGTCTTTTCTCTTTCTGTGTCTCTCTCTGAAGCGTTACTTGCTTAACACCAATTGAAGAGCTTGGAGGTGGGATAAGATATATAAGAGTTTGACTAGGAGAGAGAAAGGTGGGGGGGAGTTGATTAAAATTATAGGGGGCTTCTAGAAGAGATTTGGTAAGAAAGAAGGTGGGGGGAAGAGGAAGGAGAGTGGATGTTGGTAGGCTATTAGTTTTTCCTTCTTGTTGCTGATGATGACATGAGAAGATATTGTGTTACCAGTTTAGAAAGGAAGAGTTAAATTCATGGAGAAATATTATATTAGGTTATGGTAGGTATGGGGATGGGATACCTAATTAATTAAAGGAGGATGATGAGGGCTGATTCAGGTGTTATCTTGTTTGGGCGGTTATTATTTATTTTGCTCCATTGCCATTGGCCCACTTCTGCTCTTATTTGTGTGGAGCTGAGCGATGATCATATAAGATATATTGTTCTATTCTAAAGATATGCATCTAGCTTATTATTTATCTTCTTATTTTTTTTTTCTTTTTTTCATTAATCTTGAGTGAAGAAGTTTAATCAACTCAACTACTCATGATATGCAGTTATGACGTTTTTTTTTATTTTTTTTTATAATGATGACGAATCAGTTTCCATCTCGCTTTTTTGTAGAAGATGAGGGCTTCTGGCACTGCTTATAAATCTTACCTAATTAAAACAGTATTGTTATGTTGATAAGAAATTATGTTTTAGAAAATGAATCGTTTTTAAGTTTTTCTTCATTTTAATATGATATTTGAGAGTTTATTATTATTATTATTATTATTATTATTATTATATATATATATATATATATATGTTTATGGAGATTCAAAAATTTTTATTTTATTTTGGGCAATTCTTATTCAATAACATATCTAACAAGTAAACATTAATATTTATATTTTTAAAACTCAAACATCACATCAAAAACACTATTTTTATTAATATTTTAAAAGTCAATTTCATCTTTTTTTAGGCATAAGTTTGCAATACTGAAGCGTTATAAATGTAAATACTAAATTTTATGTGCTAGATATGTAAATCCAAAAGAATTTTGTGGTAGGTATGTAAATTTCTCTAATTTTTAACACAACCATATTGATAGATAGATATATATCTATATATATATATATATAGAGAGAGAGAGAGAGAGAGTATTGTATGCCTATAAAATCACTTTGTACCTAACTTCACATATCATTTGTAATTTGATTTCAAAGCCCAAAAATATGACTTTTTTTTAAATTTTTTTTTTGCTGTTTTGGGACTGCTGTGTAATCATAGGAGTCGCTTAAAACGCTCAAGGCCTTTATGGAGAAGTTAGTAGAGATTGTTCCTCTCAAATTAGAATATCTTAGCTGAAAGCAGACTCTAATAACCGTTACTAATCATTAATTTCTTAGCTAAACTGGCATAACAACTAAATATATGTAAATATAAATAATATACTGTAAATAATAGACTTTCACTGGAAGAACATAGATTTCTTATTTTGCATATAAAACAATGCTGGATTTCTATCACCAATACTAGATATTTAAAATTCAAATATACAATATTATTTATAAAGTAAGAAAAAATTTATCATGCGAGCAAAGTCAAAATCAAAATCTGAACCGTTCGTTGGCTTAGAAACCTTGATTGAAGTGATCACTACCAAGACAATTAAGTTCGTTCAAAATATCGCATTATTAGTGTCCATAATAATACAAGTTGAAAATGAAATGTAACCATACTCTATTATTGAACTTGTATGGTTAAGGAAATATTGATTTCTTACTCGGTGGAATGGTAAAGCTTTCTCACAAGATTATGTCATTAAGCTTCAGATAGAAAAGTAGAATAATCTTACAGGGATTGCTGACCTCAAACATGAAACTAATCATTAAAAAATTTAAGTTTTTTAATTATTTACATCAATCTTTTTAGTTGTTGCTGAACAACATTTTCAAACATGCGCTAGGCTCCATGATGAGAGCCTGCACCATGTTCCTAAAGATTCGAGAACGCAGCGCCACTGGGGATCGAACCCGTGACCTGAGAGGATTTATAGTGAACCCCACCAACCAACAAGCCACGGCTTGCAACATATATATGTATGTATGTATGTATGTATGTATGCGTGTCGGGGGGGTGTGCTTTACTTTATTATGTAATTAATAGTTTCTTTTTGAATTAAATAAAAGAGTTATCCTTTTATGTTTTCTGTCAATTAAATTTTATTATTAAAAAGAGGAGTCCATAGTACATAACACTAAGTTTAGCAATCTGTGGTGGATACCTTCTTGCTTTGTAGTTGCCTAGTACACAACAAATTGTTAGGTACGAGATGTAGGAGAAAATATCTCTACCCACCTCCATTCCACGTAGCCATCATGGAGTCCACATATATTTGCCTTCATTAATTCTAGAAGATAACCTAATTAACTATTTAATTACAACTATTTATTTCAAAACTCCTAGTTTTCTTAAAGAATGTTTAAATAAACCTACAACTTATAGAGTTGGGTAAAAATAATAGTCGGAAAGGTATGAGAAGATTTGAAAGGTTGTGTGGTGGGGAGGATTTTTAGGTGAATTTTCTAGTATCTACCTTTTTGGTTTGTATTCAATTATATTAATAGTAACATAATTTTAATGAATGAAAAGATAGAATACTATATCTGAAATATAAATCAGAAGTAAAAAGCATACAAGTGACATAGAGAGAATCACAGTAAGTGATGTTTTGAAATGGTAGTTAGAGAAAAAAATGATTTTTGAGGCATTATTTTCTATTTTTTAAAAAGTTGTAAATCAAATTAAAAAAAT
>NEWO01000244.1:596679-607688 GCA_003013225.1 Phalaenopsis aphrodite | reverse complement strand
TTTGTCATATTACTCTTAAGTTTCAAATATTGATGCTTGGGGAAGTGGGGCTGATGAAAAAGTAAGTTTAAAAGTGTTAAAAAATGATTTACGATGGACTTGATGCAAGAAATTAAGTGCTAGTAGCCCTACTAACTTACTGTTTGGGTTTGGGTCTCAAATTTCCATTTCTTTTATGTTTAGGTTATTTTGAGAGTGACCGAACTAACTTCCTATTTTGATATGGGTTTTGAATTTTAGCCTATTTAATTCCTATGTTAGCTAAAAGGTAGACTTGAAAATCTACTTTTAATCAAATTTGATCCAAATTTTGCCCTAAGACCCGAACTTGACCTGCAAATTGAATTTGATCATTAATTGACGCATAAAATCAATTTCTTATGTAAATGGCAGTCATGCCCTATATTAAATTAGTTATTTGGGTTAGTCGCACTACAGGGAAAACAACTGAAACCGGCAGAAAAATCGATGCTCTAATGTGTGCAGGAACATTTGAGTTTATTTCTAACAATTTATGAACTGTATAAAAGAATTGAGTTTTCGATGAATTTCCTACAATTTAAACTGTAGCTTATAAGTGAGCCGCATTTTTGACAGTCTCGAGATAGTCACCGATGGTTTGAACCTTTTGTTCGTAGCAAATTATAAACGGATAGGCCTAACTCATTGGAAAGTTATCCCATAGTTTCCTCAGTCATTAATAACAATCATTGGAACCGAAGGTGAAGCCTGTATGTTATTAAGAAATTAGTAGCCAACGATCATGTGACTATTGGAAAGTCATCAAAACATTTTCTTATATCCAACTGACATCTAAAATTCCTTACTTTCATTCTTGCGCGGCCACCTTGCCACTGGAGCCGATCGAACACACTTGGACCACATTTTTACTAGGGTTTACGGTTTTTCTAGTTCTTATAGTCAAATCGTAGGTAAACTTGGTTTCATTTTTTCTCAAAGTTTTAATTTAATTTGAACTGTTAATTTTCATACATTTTGAGAATATTTTTGGATAAATTTGAAATTTTGATTCAATTTTCTATTGCTTTGACAATGTATTTAATTGTTACATACTTAGGGCTCATCTCTTAGGTCTTCCCCTATTTAACACCGAAACTTTAATGTGGAATTTACATACCTAGAACACAAATCTTATGTTTTATCTAACTCACACTTGCGCTTTGATATTTACATACATGATAGTTTTGTTTTTAAATCCATGCATAAAAATGTGTACTTCAGTTTTAAGAATTGAAAATTTTGAAATTGATGTTCTTGACGTGATCTTAAAGTTTGTAGTGCTATGGGTGTAAATATCAAAGTTTTGGTTTGAGATATGTAAATACGTAAAAATTGTGAGTTATGCATGTGCAAGCCCCTTTTTAAAGGTAAATTGACATACCTAGCACACAATTCTTTTATTGTTAGGTATTTTGTGTCTAAATTTTTGTACTTACATACATGGAACTTTGATGCTTTAAATGTATGCATGAAAACGGTGTATTTCACTTTATTAAATGTAGCAATACTGTTATTTCTGATGTGATATTAAAGTTTGGAGAGCTATGTTTGAAAATATCAAAGTTTAGGTTTAAATTATGTAAATACATCAAAATTGTGTGATATGATATGTGTGGCACTTGGTGCTTTAAACCAATGTATGAAAGGTGTTTTTCAAATTTAAAATATGTTTTTGATGTGATTTTAATGCTTCAATTGCAACGTACATAAAATTTAAAATTGAAGTTTGAGATATGTAAATTCATAAGAATTGTATGTTGTGCATGGAAAAATTTCATTTTAAAAGGGAATCTACATACCTACCACACAATCCTCATGTATTTATGTATCTCTTAACTGAACATTCATATTTAGATACATTGGACATCGGTGCTTTCAATCTGTATTAAAATGTGTTTTTAAACTTTAAGAAGAGATTATAGTGATTTTTTTATGTGAATTTTAATGTGACTTAACTAATTAACATGAAAATATTATTTAGAGTATTGATGAAAAGAGTGAAATGAGAGAATTTTGATATTTTGTGTTACAGTTTTCACGCTCTTTATTTTTCTATAATGGCAATGATTTATGGTCAGTAATCGATCTCTTTTTTAGGAATGCTTAGCTATTCTGTTGCTTTGTTAAAGAACATTTGAAAAGCTTTTCCATATCATCAAATGTAATATGTTCCCTTTTTATCTTTATAATCTCCTTATTTATTATTTATCCTTGTGTGTTGTGCTTTTACCTAACAATAATTCCTCAAGGATATAGGTTACATATAAATATTCCTAAATCAAGGCCATCAATATACAATAGACTTTATCCAGATAGAAAATTAATCATTAAAGTGTATTTAAACAATGTCAAGCCCTTTATGCAACTGGCATCTGAAGATTTGACTTACTTATAAGAGGGTAGGTTTCGATGCCCGTTCAAAATATAGAAATCAAGCACACTTAAGGCTTGACAAAGTCATGTATGATTTATCTCATCTATAATTTCAACCTAATTATTGGATTTTGACTTCACATAGTAAGTTTAGCTCAATAATATTTAGCTCTACTATTTGACAAGCTATGGTTTTTAACCCGAGTTTGACTCAAATATATTTGATGAAATGGTCTTCGATTGAACAAGAGCTTATAATTCGAGTCAACTTGAGGAAGAGCCACCAAACCAAGAATCTCATGTGTGTTATGAACTACTGAATGTGGCAAAAGGGGGGGGAGGGGGGGTGTAGCTCTCAAAATGTTGAAAATTATAAAAAAGTTTAACATGCCCCAAGACCGCTTCAATTAGTTTATATGGTTATTGAAATAGACGAATCATAAAAAAATTTATTCCAAAAGATTTATACAAAACAAAAAAGCTTATCTCCTATTTAGGTATGAAATTAGAGAAGATTGATTTTTATGTAAATGGGTGCATGCTATTCTATAAATCTTATGTAATAGAGACACGATCCATATTTTATCAATTTTTTAGTTTCAAACCTTACAATAAATAAGATGAGGTAGAAGGAAGTTCTACACAAGCATCTCATTTATCTACCACTTATTTTGTGCCTTTAAAGCCTATTTGCTTCTATGTGTACTTTCCTGACCAACAATTATGTAGTTGTTTAAGCTCCGAAGGATGGCCAAAAACATGACCCAATTTATATTTAAGCGGCTAGTGTGCAAGGTAATATTTAATAAAGTTTAGAATTTGATTTATATTTTACGCGGTAGGGGTTCTACGCAAATATACATATCAATTCAAGTAATTTAGGGTTTTCTTTTAATACCTCAAATATCGATCTCACAGAGAAGCGGGAAAAGAAACCCCTTAGGCTAATTCTAGTTTACTACTATCAGGTCTTAGTTTGGAAGGTCGATTAAGATGGTTTTTCTAAAAACTTATCTTAAATGAAAGTATTAAATCTAAAGATAACTTATCTAAATAAATTAGTTTGGAAGGTTTTGAGATCTTAAGGACTACCCTTTTCATACAATAGCCTAAATAATGTGCATGAATGAAATGCTTAGAATATAATGTTATCAGTGAAAAATAGTAGCATATTTTATGTTTTAACCCCTCTCGGTTCTAGGAAAGAACATTGGTTAACTTAAGGTCAATTCCTTAACATCTCAACTCCACATCGGTGCTATCTAGCCTCTCACCTCTAGATGCCCCTAGTTTATGTCATCGTAATGACCAAATCCCAACGCCAGGGTACAAAACCTTAAGCCAAACTAATGAGAATCTAGCTTATCACTCTAGATCTAACAAATTCTACGCCCATCTAAACCTATCTCCCTATTTATTTGCACTTCCCATTGGGTGATCGCAATGACTCTGCCTAGAATGAAGTGTGATATTCACTAGTTGGGTGAAATCATAGCCCTCCTGGGTCATTATGTTTCTTGACAGATTTTAACCTCACAAGTGATCAGTTTGCAAAATGAATTAAGAGCTAGTGAAAATACCATCACATTAATAAAATATAAGAATTTCTAAGCAAATCTAAATTCCTGAACATGCATCTATATCATCGCAAAAGTAACATATAATGAAGATAATGAAATAAGCAGTAAAAGGATTGGGAGAAATAAGTAATAAATTATGTGTCAACAAAAAACATATGTCTACCTATCCTATTTTGAGTGTATAGGTACATTTAATTTTCTATTAATTTTATGAAACTATCTGTCACCTAGAAGCATCTATTAGAAAAAGATCATTAAATTATATTGCATTACCGCCTAACTATTTTATTAGTCAACAGGATAATGTGAGTACACTCAAGTTACGAGATCACCGCTCTCTCGAGTCTTAGTTTCACTTAAAACAAATTTTAACATAAATTATGTATTTAAACAAAGGGCAGCAATGAGAACCAAAACCGAACCCCAACAGAGAGTAAGAACCAGAAACATACTTCGGCAAGGAGCAAGAATCGAAACCAAGTTTTAACAGAGGGCAAGAACCATAATCAAACTTCAGTAAGAAGTAGGTACCGAAACCAAACTTCAACAGAGAGCAAGAGTCAGAACCGAATCCCAATCATAATGCAAAACTATAGTCTTTGGCCAAAATAACCCAAACAAAGCCAAATACAGAGATCATACTCAACTATCAAAGATCGACAAAACAAGTCTCGATCATAAGGTAAAACCATAATTCCAAATCTAATAAAAATGATCTCAACATACAATTTTGAAATAGGAGCAACAAATCAGGTATTAAAACCAAACGGGGCAATATCCAACATGTATATAGTAGAATAAGAACAACAAAGAAAACAAGAAACTAACCTCTAGCCAAAACTAAGCCAAATCGAGCCCTAGCAAAAAGGGCTAGCAAATAGAATAATATTCTGAATACAATCTAACTAAGAAACGGAACTGAATCAAGATAAATCTTGCATAGAATTGAGCTTAATCTCATATAAAACCAAACCGAATTTCAGACCCAAAAGTTGAAATTAGCACAAAGGCCAAATCGATTCATCTAGAAGAATATAACCGAGCTTCAATGTCAAGGCATAAATCATTGAGAAGTTCAGATGTAATAGAAGCCAAATTAAATCGTCAAATGGCTATCCAAATTATATCAATGATTTCTAGCATATATTCGAACAGAGGAGGCAGCAAGGAACAAAAAAAAATTGAGCCAACGAATGTATATTTCGAACTAACTACTTCATCCATCAATCGAAAATAAAAAAAAAAGAGATTGAAGAATTCTTACTTCCAGAGATTATTAAAAAACATAGAAGTAGAAAGGCTTAAACTCCAAGAAACACCAGCTTGCTATATATCTCTCTTTCGCTCTCCCCCCCAATGAGGTATTTATAGCCGTCGAGAGGGGTTCACCTCAAGGCACGTGTATTTAGGCGAGAAAAAACCGCTAAACAAAAACAAGGTTACCGACAAAAATGATCGGAGAACTGGTTAAAAGAAGCGAGGAGGAGGAGAAGGTCCAGTTAGGGCACGATTCAATCCCAAGTGGAGAAGGGAAGCTTCGAGAGGGATATATATAAATATAAATATAAATATATAANATATATATATATATATATATATATATATATATATATATATATATATATATATATATATATATATATATATATATATATATATAAATGTAAATTAATGGAGTTTGGTGTGGCGGCTGGCTTTGAGGTTACTCTGCTAGGGTTTCCATGGATTTCCTAATTTTTGTGGTTGCTACTGGTTCTTTCTCTTCTTCTAGTGGCTATTCTTTCTTCTGGGTCATTTACTTGGTTGGTTTGCTGGTTTTTTGCTTACAGGGAAACCTTTATTTGAATTAGTTACTGTTCGATTGAATTTGCTTGGCTATGGCTGAGCTTAACAATATGGATTTATCTACCAATGTCCAATGGGCTAAGGCCACTTTTGCTGATGTGGTGGGTAAAGGAGCAACTACAGTTAAAGATTTTGATGACTTTGTTTTCCCCCAGAGCTACCATGAGGCGGCTGACCCGTTAATAAAACCTTTGAGTAGGAAGAATGAGAAGGTGGCTATCATTTATAATGATTTAGAGATCCAGAACCTGACTGAGGTCTGTAAATTTTCTCTCATATGCAAGTTCCAGCTGGGACATCCGAAAATGGAAGCCCTTAGAAAATTCTTTGATGGCATTAAACTCAAAGGAGCTTGGAGGGTGGGTCTCATTGATGGCAGGCACATCCTTATTAAACTGTCAAGAGAAGATGATTATGCTAGAGTTTTCTCCAAACAAATTTTACAGATTGATGGAATTACTATGAAGTTCTTGAAATGGTCCACTGAATTTGACCCGAGCAAGGAGCTGCCTGTAGTTCCTATTTGGTTCAAACTTTCTGGGTTAAAGCTTCACTTCTTTAATCATAAAGTTCTGTTTAATATTGGTCAAGCACTGGGGAAACCTTTGAAGCTGGATGTCCCTACTTACAACCTTTCCAGACCTTCAGTAGCCAGAATATTAGTAGAAAGGTACATCACCCTTCCTGCTGTGGAGGAAATTTGGTTGGGGACTGAGCATAATGGCTATTGGCAAAGGAAAGTTGTTGAACAGAAGCCATACTACTGTTTCTATTGCAGCATGTTTGAGCATACTGATAGCAAATGTTACAAAATCCATCCCCATCTCAGAAGAACTACTGGTGGGACTTCTAAGGAGGCTGATCATTTCTCTATTGATGATGGGCTTTTGAGAAAAGAGGATTATGCTAATCCATTGAATCAGGTTTTAACCAAGGGCAGTGAGGATGATGGCCATCAAGTCATCATCCCTGCCCAAGTTGAGACTGATGACCAGCAGGACCAGCAGGAAGTTAATGCCAAAGCTAATGCCTTTTTAGAAGCTGACCCTTCTGGTTACAACCAGACAATCAATGAAGTTCTAAACACTGATTAGAATACTATTGAGGGGGATACTAATCAGGAATTAGGGGCTGAGGTTGTCTAGGGGGATCAACAGATTGACACAACATTAATTAAGGGGTTACAGACAACCCTAGAGGATGAATGGCTTGTCCAAAAATCAAAGAAAAAGAAAAAGGGTTTCCAAGTTTTAAATACTGAAAAGGGGCGAAGTTACATTCTCAGAGATAGAAAATCTCATAAAGAAGCTCTTAAGGATATGGCTAAAGCCAGAAGGAGGGGAAAATCAGTATCTATTGGATGATGAACATTCTATGTTGGAATGTTAGGGGATTGGCACATCCTAAATCCCTTAACAGACTGATGGCCTTGAATAGGATGTATAAATTTTGGTTGATGGCTATTCTGGAGCCTATGGTCTCTAAAAAATCCCAGAGAATTATAAATAAATTCACTGATTTTCTAAATCTCTCTAATTTGAATAACAAGATTTGGGTGTTACATAGGAAGGAGGTGTCTTGTAGCATACTGTGGGATCACCAACAATTCCTCCATATCAAGCTTAAAGTAGGGAGTCAGACTGGTTTGGCTACTTTTGTTTATGTTGGGTGCACTCCTAGTGCAAGAAAGGAGCTTTGGGATAGTCTAAAAGCTATTAGTAGCTCTTGTAACTCTTTTTGGATGGTTGGTGGAGACTTTAATTGTATTTCTGTACCTTCAGAAAAGTTGGGTGGTGCCCCCCTGACCTCAACAAGATGAATTACTTCAATGATCAAAGTAACCTGGCTGGTCTGTATGACCTTGGTTTTGCTAGTCAAAAATTTACCTATAAACTTTGGGAAAGGCTAGATAGAATTTTTGTGATATCTATGTGGCTTAGTGAGTTCATTCACGCTTCTGTGCAACATCACAACATGACAAGATCGGATCATAGACCACTGCTTTTGAAAATTTCTGCATCTAATGCTAAGCACAAGCCGAGTTTTAGTTACCTCAACATGTGGTCTTCCCACAGAGACATCCTTAATCAGGTCTCATTGGTTTGGAGGGACTGTCACCATTCCAACCCTCTGATTAAGTTATGGGAACTGCAAAAGAAGTTAGGTAGACATTTATCTAACTGGAATTGGAAAACAGTGGGAGACATCAATTTAAATGTAGTGGAGGCTGAAAAGAAAGTTGCTAATTTGGAAGCTGAATTAGAGATTAACCCTGATGTAGAGAAGGATTTATTGATGCAAATGTAAATTTGTTGAATGCCATCTGTATGCAGGAGGAATTCTTTGCCCAAAAGGCTGCTAAGACCAGATTTTGTGACGGGGATAGAAACTCAAAATATTTTTATGCCTGTATCAATTTTAGAAGAAAGTGAAATACAATACATACGATTAAGGAGACTGATGGCCAGTGGCTCCATTCTGATGACCTGATTGCTGTCAGTGCTATTAACTACTACCAAACACTCTTTAACCAACCTTCTGTTCTTAGGCCCCCCATCCAGCAGGATTTGTTTTGCAGGGATGAAAACTTCATGAGGGGACTGGATCTAGCATCTATTCCTGGGGAAGAGGAAATCCGGTCTGCTCTGGCTTCCATTGATAGCTCCAAAGTAGCTGGTCCTGATGGATTTTCTATTGATTTCTATAAGAAATCATGGAAGATCATTAAAGATGATATTATTAAGGCTGTCCAAGGATTCTTCAGAGGTTCGGATCTTCCCAACTATTTTAAATGCTCCATTATAACTCTAATTCCCAAAACTTCTTCTGCCATCTCTTGGGATCTTTTCAGGCCCATTAACCTTACAAATGTGCTCTCTAAAATTATTAATAAAGTGATCTCCAACAGACTCCAACCCGTCCTTCCCAAGCTCATTTGTGAGAACCAGTCAGCTTTCATTAAAGGGAGAAGCATTGTAGAGAATGTCCTGCTGGCCCAAGAATTGGTGTTGGATTTGGACAAGTAGTGCAGAGGGGGGAACCTAATAATGAAATTGGATATTAGGAAGGCATATGATACTATCAACTGGGAGTTCATTGAGGAAGTGTTGTATGCTAAGGGATTTAATGAACAATTTATCTTGCTGATACATAGATGGCTAAGAAACAACTCTTAATCAGTTTTTATTAATGGTAAATCTCATGGTTTCTTCACCTCATCTAGAGGGATCAAGCAAGGTGACCCACTATCTCCTACTATCTTCATCATTGCTTTTGATTACTTCTCTAAACTTTTGAATCAGCTCATGGTTTCATCCCCTCATACACTCTACAGTCATAGATCTAACATTACTGTGAATCATTTAGCATTTGCTGATGATGTTATTATTTTTTCCAAAGCATCCAAACCAGCTGTTAAATTGGTTCTTCAATGCCTGGAGAAGTTTCAGGAATGTTCTAGTATGCAATTCCATACTAAGAAATGCCTTTTGGTGTTTAGCAAAAAAGTTAAACCTGAAATAAAGCATTGAACTGCTGACTTTAGTGGCTTCAGGTCCAGCTCTCTGCCTTTAAAATACCTAGGTACTTTGCTTTTGAAGGGGAAAATAAGACAAGTTCAATTTGATGACTGTATCACCAAAATTCAGGATAAACTAAACTGCTGGGAAAATTCATTCGTTTCCAATGGGGGTAGAGTTACTCTTCTAAAAAGTGTCTTGATAGCTCTTCCATCCTATATCTCCTAGGTTTCTGTAATGAAAAAGTCAACACAGGTAACTCTGGAGAGAATTTTTAATAGATTTCTATGGGCAGGTCAGAGGAAGCAAATGCATTGGACCAGTTGGCAAAAGCTGTGTGGAAGTACTAGTGCTGGTGGGCTGGGTTTCAAAAGTATCAAACAAATCACTCAAATCAATTTCTGTAAGCTTTGGTTGATGGTCAGAGATCAGAGTTTTCTTTGGGCTAAATTTTTAAAGGGCAAATACTGTAGAGAGATGCACCCTTCCCTTGTCACTAAAAGACTTGGGGATTCCAGGGCCTGGACCAATATGCTAAAAGTAAGGTCACAGGCTGAAAACCTATTCATCTGGAAAGTTGGAGAGGGAAAGCTTAATATTTGGTTGGATAATTGGACTGGTGAGGGTTTAATCAACCCTCCATCTAATCCTCAATTTAATCTTGCAACTCAGGTGGCCGAGTTATGGTTCAATGGTGATTGGAATCAGCAAGCTTTATAGAATATACTGGATAACAAAAATTTACAGAAGGTTATGAAAAGCAGCATTGATAGAGAAAGTAAAGATATACTGATTGTGAAAAAGAAGGTGTCCCAGTCTTTATCTGCAGCCATAGCTAACTTATGTTTTCCTCAACAAAGAGTTAGTTGGAGTAAATGTGTGTGGAATAAATTCCTATCCCCTTCCATGTCATTTTTCTCTTGGAGATTACTCCATGGCATTTTGCCCACAGATGATATACTGAAGTTAAAAGGTTTGAGAGGTCCTTCTAGATGTGGGTTATGTAAATCCCAAGAGGAAACTATTAAGAACTTATTTTGCAATGTTCCACAGTTAAACAGGTTTGGTACTGTTTAATTCCCAAACTGAAGTTAGAAACTGTTCATATGTCCTGGAGTGATTTCTCCCTTAGCTGGAAGGATTGGCAAAACCAAGACTTACCCCCAATTCCTTGCATTATAGCTTGGTTCATATGGATGGCTAAGAACAAGCTAAAATATGAAGATACCTGGGTGGTAGCTGCTACCATTGCTACCAACTGCATCAGCTACCTGCAGAAATTATAATTTCATGGGAAGCTTCCTGATATCCTTCACAGTACATCCCATAGTCTTTCCAGAAAAATCAAGTATGCACTCATCCATTGGGTTCCTCCACCTAAAGGGGGAATTAAAGTTAACACTGATGGTAGATTTTCTAATCCTTATGCTAGTATTGGAGGGGTGTTCAGAAATAATAATGGAAAGTGTTTACTCTACTTTCATTCTCTTGTTAATGCTAAGGATCCTCTGGAGGCTGAAACATTGGCTATTTATTGGGTTATGTTTATAGCACAAAAGTGTGGTTTCACCTCAATTATCTTAGAATCTGACTCCAGGGTCCTAATTGATATCATTGAAGGGAGGTTACCTACTCCTTGGTACCTAATGCTGTGGATTAGAAAGATTCACTC
>NEWO01000244.1:585585-596384 GCA_003013225.1 Phalaenopsis aphrodite | reverse complement strand
AATTAGAGTTATTGTTGAAAGGAGACCTTGTAGCTCTTCCTTTCATTAGAGTTTTTTCAGTTTAAATATTTGGGAAGGGACTTTATGCTCCCTTCTCTTGTACTCTCTTTTTTCTGTTTAATGAAGTAGGAGCCACAGTCTCCTTTTATAATATATATATATATATATATATATATATATAAACCCTCTTTTTAAAAAAAAAGTGTTATTATATATACATATATATATATATATATTTATTTAAAAAAAATATCAAATTTTGTGTGATTCATTCGTGCGTGGCGCCCCAACAAAATAGATGTCGTTCATAGCTAAAATCGACGTTATAGACGTGACGACTCAGTCTGTTTCTTCATCCGGGGTCATCTGGAAAAATTCGTCGACGATTACATTAAATTAACCTCAATTCGCATGTGGTGCGTCAAATAAAATTATTTTGGCCCAATCGGAGCCGTTTAATGAGTATATCATTGACCGGTCCTCACATAAGTGATAACCAAAGTCAACTAAACTGCTCACGGCAGAAAGTCAAACGTGATACGTACGTCGTGGGGTCCAACTATGTCTTTTAAATTTCTATAGGAGCTCAATTTGAGCTTCAATATGTCGTCCTTTCGATCGACTCAATCGAATGTTGAGCATCTGAAACCGTCCATATGAAACTGTAAAGAGAGAAGAAATAACTTGAATTTCCAAAGGGTGTGGGTCCCAGTCTAGTCCTCTAAGAGAGTCAAAATAGGGAAATCTTAAGGCTAGATCCTAGGGTATCTAGAGAATGGAAGACCTCAAAATGAGGTAAAAAATGTTCCCCATTTTTTTGTTTAATTTATGTATATTTGCATGTTATGTTTATAATGCTAACCTCTTAGCCAAAACCTCGGAGGCGGCAGGTATGCATTGCCACTTTTCCTTTATTATATTTTCCTTTTACTATACCTTACGACATGTTTATTTATGCATAATTTAATATACCTGTAAAGACCACTAGGATAGAGTATAGTAGCCCACCTATTTATGAGGAACCATACGGTGAGCCCTCAGACCCAACAGTGATCACAAGCTCAAGCACAAACCTTAAACCTAAAACCATCACAACAAAGAATTCAGAACAAGCTACAAACAAATAAAGGATGATTTCAAATGACGATAAGAACTCAATAATGATGTAGATCTTCATCATTAAAACGTTTCCTTAGTTTTAAATAATATAAACCTTATGATTTTGAGGTTGCTCATTTAGCACAACATAAATCTATACTTTGTCTTTAGGTCATTACACAATCATGTTGTGTAATATAAGCCCCAAATCTTTTAAGATTCCGAGGTTGTTTGTTCGGTACAACGTAAACCATCCTAGGCTATTTGTATGACTGAGTCATTCAAATGTAAGCTCTAATTCTAAATAAATGATAGGAGTAAACATCAAATAACTTCACTTCCAAGATATAAAGCCAAACAATATGATAGCTTGAGAAGTAATCGAGGTCCATCTCAAAATTTGTGGCATCCCCTATTTCTTGCTACTTGGACTCTGATAGTAATTGCTACTATTTGATCCTTTCCCACCTATAATTTCTATGTCCAATCGTGAAAACTCAACTTTGAGCTCTTGAAGATGAAACCTCTAATTATTATTGAGAGTTTTCTTTAGTTACTTCTATTGCTTAAAATGTAATTAATTATATAGGCTTGCCTCTATAGGGAATTAGGAACCCAGATAATATAGACCTTATTTAATATTTATATTAGAAAGGGGAATTATCAGTAAAAACATTTAAATACCAAATAGTTGTCATGAATTCTTTAGTTTAAATGGTCGAGCCTACTAACAAGTATTATGCCAACCTCTCGAGGTGATGCATTAGTTGTAGTATTGTGCCCAACTATCTAAACTATCACCTTAATGGGATCTATCTGATCTCATTCTTCAAAATCAAAATGCTATTTTCAAAAATAAAATTATACCAATACTAAATTAAATTATTTTCCTGAAATATTTGCAGACATAGACTCCAATATTTGCCTCCATAATTTAAGTTTTTTCCTAAACTCTTTCTCTAGTCTTATCCACAAGAAGAATATCACTGGTAAAAAGCATGGACTAGTGCATCCTCCTATAAATTTGTAATAACTTAATACATAAATAAAGCAAAAACTATATGCTTAAAGCTGATCCCTCATGTAATTAGGTCTCTTAGTAATCCAATTTTGATTCGAGTTGGGGTCAGCTCAAAATCAACCAAAAAAATATTTGATCCAAAATTTTGGCTCATAAATCGGCTAGTTTATTTCAATCCAATCTCAATTTGAGTCAAAATTTGAATCACTTTTTGAGCAATTAACCTTCTTCATTCTTAATTCACTAAATTCACACTCATATATTGTTAATATTTTGATTTTGAGTTGAGCTCGGGTCGGCTCAAAATCAGCTCGAAATAATTTGATCCAAGATTTTGGCTCACAACTCGGCTCATTTATTTCAATATGATCTTGATCCAAACAAAAATTTGATTCAATCTTTGAGTAATTAATGATCTCAAGCTAAACTTACAGCCTCAGATGTAATCCAAATAAAATAGAAAAATATTTGGCAAACCTTCTAGTTGCTAAAACCAATTGCATTCTTCAAAGCAAATGAAAATAAAAACAAAAATGAAGTTAATAAGTTACCTTCCTCAATCATTTTTGGTAGAAAAAGAGTGAAATGGGAGAAAAAATGGAAGTTTCAGGTCACTGTATGTCACGATCCCGTTGTTGTGTTCCCAGCTAGCTCCTATTCCGACTATATCGCGAGGGTTTTAAAGATGAAGGCGATGGTCTTAGATTAAACAGAGAGGAACATACAAGGGTTTTGGGGAGAGGTTAGGGCTTCAGGTAAAGAAGAATCGAGAGGAGAGATTAAGGCATGACCAAGAGGGAGGTGATTTTGGACATGAGATAGAATTAATTTCGACCATTTATAAATTGCATTTATTGTGTTGGTTATTAGCATTATTACCAAAGACCATTCCCATCACTATATAATAAATTTTTTTGATTAAAACCCTAACAGATGGCTAGGTCAAAGATAACCAATAAATTATTATCGTTGGTTAATATTTGGTAATAATTGTGATGTTTTTCTGTCGGTTATAATTAAAAATAGTCGAAAAAGAAATTATTGTTTATAAGTGAAGGTATATGTTACAGTTATGCCATCACAAATGACAAAGATAAAAAATATTTGCAAAGTAATTGAAATAATTTTTCAAATGTGTAAAAAGCCATCAATTTTCCATCAGTTTTAGTTCTTTTTCTTGTACTGTAATAATTTTTGCAAAGAGTAAGGGTACTTTGGTAAAATTGGCAAGGGTAGTTATGGTATTTATGGAAAAATAAAAGTATATTTCATGTTAAAGATGACAAAGTAAGAAATTCAACGGTTTAAACCATTTAAAAAAAAAAGAGTTCTCTAGCTCAAGACATATGCGTTTAAAGTGGCTAGCTGATTACATGGTGGTTGAAAGTTGGTTACGGCCAAAAATTAACTTGGGCTCATTTGATAATGAAAAGTAGAAGAAATTTAATGGTTTGAAGGGTTTTGACTAATTCATACTCTATAAAAGGATATGACCGGTCAAATTAGACCACACCCTTGGAGAGAAAATGATGATTTTTGAGTAAAAACTTTTATTTGATTTTATTAGTCTAAATTATTTGATTTTTAATTTAGAATAACTTTTCATGAGGTTCAAGATTGATTTGAAGTTATTTTGAGAGAGTTATGATCAAATTATCATTTTATTATTGAAATTATCATTATTCTTTCTCTCAATTATTGTTAGTTCAAAAGATACTTAAACAAGGTTGGATATGCACGTTGAAGGACTCATTTGAAAGTTTTTTTGGTGATATGAATGTAATGGTAAGCTCATTTATAAAACTATGTATCATGCATGAAAATCCTAAGTGCATATTTTTATGTAAATATGATGTATGGTGAATACCAAACTGATTCTCATGATTTTACATGTAAATTTGAAGATCTTGTAATTTATATAATGTAATATGGATCATTGGATTGACCCGTGGAACAAAACGATGATTTTAGGATTGTGATAATAATCATCATCCATGAAAATTTAATTTGAAGAATTTTTCATAAAAATTATGTCAAATGATTGTTGAACTTGTTTGCATGGTATTTATAAGTGATAATAAGCTTCATGCAACTTTCAAAATGAGATTTTGAGTCTTGCAATAGTCTCTAGAAAGAAAATAATAATCGTAGGATTTAAGTGATTGATGTTGTTTTTAGGGTTATCTATGAATTTTGTTAAAATTGTTTGTGTTTGATAATTATTTTTTATTTTATTGAGTTAAAAATTCAATTTTCTTAAATTAGGATTTGCTCAAAACCAAGCTCAAGTGAAGTCCAATTAAACTTAAGACAACATAATAGGGTTGACCAAAAATGAGGTTAACACCTCCCTCTTTGGTAAATCACCCGACTCATTAGAACTCATGAAGGCTACAAAAGATTATTCTCTTAAAAGGTTATACTCTCTCTACATATGAGAAATTTTTAATCTTATCATTGGGGCTCCATCTATGGGTAGTCTTAAAAGGTTATAATGGATAGTGGTCTCGACTAGCTTACCTATCTCCCTAACAACTCTAAGGTTTTCCTCACATGAAAGAGTTGATTCTTTCTTAGTAATTTCATCATAAATTTTGTCTCCCATAGCTTTTTCTTTGGGGTCTAGTTTTATAAATTTAGAAACTTTACTATCAACTACCCTATTATCACATCTACATTATGGCATTAATTTTCTTTAGAGTCTTAAAAAAATCTCATAAATTTTAGAACATCAAAAGTAACTTCCTGATCATCAACTCTCATGATAAGTTCTCCCTTCTCTACATCATTCATCACTCTCTTAGTAGCTAAAAAATGCCCACATTAACTCATGATAAGTCTACCAAGTATAATGAAGAAATCATTATCAGTTTTTACACCCAAGATAATAAAATAAGTAGGAAAGCTAAGGATATCAACTTTAACAAGAACGCCTTAACTAAACTCTCTATTAAGGCAAAATGAATAGAAAATCTACCAATGTTAATAAATCATCTCATCACTTGGTAGAGATCCTGACACATAATTTATTCCAAAATTATATGTCTTCCAAGAGATGGCAATAACTAGTGACACTAGCCACTTTCTTTAGTGTGGTTCTTTCAGAAGACCATTGGAATTTGTTAGTTTTAATTTCCTTAATTAGTTTATAGGATTCAAAAATGGTTACAACATTAGGGACCCCTAGCTGCAGTGTCTAAGATAGATCATAAAGATTTTACTAGCTTGTTCTAAGAAATTGGGATACTCAACCAATCGGGTAGGGTGTGATAGGGGGTATATTCTAAGCAACTCCTTGGAACTCTTCCAAGCTTCAAATATTGAATCTCTATTTAATTGGTTAGATGTGATGTTATTTCTAAGTTTAACTTTATTGGATGAAGAAAAGTACTTGGCCATGAATTTTAAGCAAATTCAGTCCACACATTGATGGATCATGGTGTTAAGTAGTTGTCCCATCATGGCTTTATTCCTAAGTGAGGAAGAGAAAATCCTTAATCTAATAACATATTTTGGGATATCATTATACTTGAAAGTGGCAAAAAATTTTATAATCTTGGTTAGGTTTATGTTTGGATTTTCAGTGGGTGATCCCTCAAACTGGTTAGTTTAGAGCATTTGGGTTATGACAGGTTTTGACTCAAATTTGCTGGCTTCTATGATGGATACTCATGTAGATTTCCTCTATCATTCGGTTTGCATACTTCTTAAGACATTTCAGATGGTTTTCCTGAAGTTTTTCTATTTCTAAGTGTTTCTTTTGATTTTTAGAAATTTTTGAATTTTTTTTAGTGTTTTTTTTTCTATTTCTAGGTCAAGTGGCAACATTTTACCTGAGCTGCTCGTACGCATACAAGGACAGGTTGTAAAGGGTGGCCTTATTCTAAAATATTAAATGTAAAAAGTAGGAAAAAACATAGGGACAACACAACAACTAAAATTGAAATTTGCAATCACTGTAATAAAAATAGAGATGCACATATTTTTTTAAATTTTTGTATTTTTAAATAATAACAAGAGAGAATAAATATAATAGACTGTGAATAAATAGAAAAATAAGATATCGTTCAAACTTAAATTCTAAGTATTTCAACAAAAATAGTCAAAAAATAAACTTTTATTCCCATAACAGTGAAAAGAGCTTGATGTCCAAAATTACTAAGAAGCAATCGACCAATCATGCAAGTAAAAGTGCCAATCAAGTAATATATGGATAAAAAGTCTGTATATCAATCTTACTACAATGATATTTATCAAAATATTTATAATAAAGGATGTCCTAGTGTATTAAACCATTGAATCTTGTTTGAAGTGATCAAACTGACATGAAGGAATGTCATAATAGTCCTAAATGAGCAATAAAAAATAACAGTAAAAAAAAGGAAGGGATCAACTTTTAGTCCTTTCGATTTGATGAGGCTCATACTCTTATGACACTTGTATAATTTTCTCTCTATGTGATTCATATGAGTTTCTTTATGTAATAGTTGATAACTAGAGACACAATAGTCTTTAGGCTATGTTTAAGTCATAAGAAAGTTAGAAATCTTATAATAGTACAAAACTATAGGCTTAGCTATGCCCAAAATTGGTGTATACATGCTCTTTCCATGCCCCCTCTGAGTAATTGGCACCTTGGCACAAAATACTAAGTGTATAAGCACATTGTTACACTAGGAAACTAACCGCCACTTATTCAGCACATAAGCGCCACACCTGGTGCATATACACTACTTATAAGGCATCTAGCGCCTTGACACCACATCCAAATGAGACAGTATTTCCAGTAACTGGGAGACCAAAACTCTAATGCTGCAAGGAAAAAATTTGGTGTCGAGTGAACCGACTTGGGAGTTACGACAATTCTTTGTTTGTAGTGAACTATGAATGCAATTCAAGGCTATAAAAGGTGGAATTTGGAAGGAAAAAAAGCTTCTCTCTCGAAAATTTTCTTTGCCAAGCATTTGGACTTTGTAGTGACACCAAGGAAAGAAGATATATATCAAAAGAAGTCACCAGAGAACACTTACAGTTGACAACAGGCTTCATTAGAATACTCTTATGAGAGTATTAGATATTTTAGAGTTTTCCAAAGAGAACAAGTGTATTTATGCTCAAAGTGTGTGGAAATTAAAAATTTCTTGTAACTTCATGTAAATTTAGTGGGGAATATCATTGAGATTATTCTAACTCTTTTACTATAGAATTTAAAATAAATTCTTTGTTGTGTTCATCCATTCTGTGTATGACCTAAACTTCTTTCTCCCCTGAATTATATTATATACAATTTGAAATGTGATTGTGTGTACTTTACTGTAAATTAATGGTTCAAACTTCTACAATTAATTTTATTCCTAATCTCATCACTTAAGAAGTTAAAATAAGTTGTGTTCTAGTACTTTGAAAGTAGGCTAGTGGAAAAATTAGGTTAAGCAACACCACTACGAAAATTAGAATATTACTGTTAAAATGGTGCGATCATCAACAGAAATATGCAAACAATGAGTTTTTGCATGATTAGGGGACTAACTCTGATATGAATCCCACATGTTCTTAGGACCATAGGGAGGGGCTAAGGAAAACCGTTGATCGTGATTATCAATTTTATTTGAATCACATTAACTGATTTGCTTATGATTTATTTAGGACAGAATTTTAATCACTTGTTCAACTTTAAAACTAGTTATAGGATTTAATTTTTCCAAAAATTAGGATTAGAAATTTTAGAAACACTAAATGTTAAACTTTCAAGCTATACTCAAAATCCGTAGATTAGAACTCTTTTGGACATTGAACGTTTGCTCGTTCCTTATTTGATTAATACACTCACTTTGTTTTATGTACTACTTGTATGACATGTAGACTTGTATGATTTTCTAATATTTCACAGTATTTGATTTGTATAAAATTTAACATTTAGTGTTTCCTAGGATTCCTTTGATCCTTTATCTAGGTTGTAGTTCTCTACTAGCAATACATTTTTACTATAGTATTGTGTGTTAACCTACTTATGCTTCTAGGAGACAGTTATAAATCCTAGATTATAAGATATTTTAACATTCTATCAAGGCAGATTTGAAGTAGATTAAGAATGAAAGATTAACACATTAACATATGAAATTCAAAGGCACAAAAAATATTTATAGAGAAAACTCACAGTAAAAATATGAGAAAGACTACATCACATAAGCATGTAAGTAGATTTAGCTATGATACATGATGTAGAATAATAGTGAAGATTTCATTAACAATAATGAAGAAACTAGTGCAAGAAAGCACAAACATACAAATGAGCCAAGCTTTCTTAGCATAACACCTATTCCTCATTGTACAATGAGAAACTCTCACAACCTTCCATACACATTAACAATAAATCTCTCTCATACAATAAAACTCTCAAAACTCAAAAGCCAAAAACACTCTAGAAGTTTTCTCCCCAGAGAAAAAAGGAAGAAAACCCTTGGGTTTGAAGTTGAACTCTAATTCTTATTGTGATAATCCTCTCCACGAATGTCAAGCTCCTCTAGGGCGTCCAAAAGCATCTCCTTATTCACTTGCCAAATTAACCATGCAAAAAAGATGCCAAAATATGATTTTGGTTCGCGTCAACATAGCTATGCTCGTGTACGGTGTAATTACACCATAAGATGGCATTCTAGCATAATTATATTTGACACACTTAGAGATCGGCGTAATTGCGCATGTCTGCCATTTTTTTTCAATTTCTTTTTTGGCTCTGCAATCTGTCGTCAACCTTTATAATTGTAAAATAGAATAAAAAAAACCTTTTACAAGCTTAAAATCATAATAAATAGTGAGGAATAATGTTATTTAAAGTAGCAAAATAACACAAATTTATATCATATCACTGCAAATCATTAGAGTATATAAAGAAAATTAATTAAATTCTTCCATATGTATAAATTTTGTACTCAACAAGTGGAAATACAAGCTTGATGGCATCTCCTAAACATTCATCTATATCAGAGATGAATGTCAGATCCTATAACTTCGATATTAATTGCTTCAACAAATTTTTACAGTAACCATCATCAAATACTCTTTCACTCAAATTTAGTGACATCAAATGCTTTGGTAAATAGTTCATTATTACCATCCAAAAAGTTGTGGATATAAATTTAAGCAGCAATTCTAATTAGATGCCAACTGTAAACTATAAAACTATCAATTTAAAGCTTGAAGCTAACAAAGATATTATTGAAAGAGTGGCCACTTTTGTCATATGTGTATACAATAAGTGAACTGTGATTAATTTTAATATCCTCTTCTCTATGTATTTATATTTCTAACACCTCCTTGCCTAAGCATTAAAAGGTACTGAAACTTAAAAAGGTGATATTTCTGCTGTGATATGAAAGATTTGAAAGGTAGACATGAAAATACATAGGAATTAGGTGGTAAGTAGGTAAATGCCCCAAATGAAAATAACAAAACAAAAGCAAAAGAAATGCTGAAAATGAAAATCACAAAATAAACTAGCTATATAAACTACGAATGATACAGAAGAACATAAACACATTTATGTTAGGTTTTAAACTACGAATGATACAGAAGAACATAAACACATTTATGTTAGGTTTGCAGTATAAAAGCTCATCTTTTTCTACCCCAAACAATCAATATAACCAAGAGTTATACTTAACAATACAAGCAATCAGTAAATCATACAAATTGAAGGGATTAAAGGACCATAATTACTAAATTAGAGTTCTCTTCTTCCATAACAACAAAATGTGCGAGGAAACAGTAATCACCTTTGGCCTGCACAACTCATCTAGCATGGGGAGAGCAGTCGAAGAGAAGTAGGGAGAAAACATGTCATTTAGGAGGGCATTTTCTGTCCGGACTCCTAAAGTAGCTCTACGTGTGGCGTAAGTTATTCCTGAGTTATTTTCAGGTTATTTCAGGGTTATTTTCAATAATCCCGAAATAACCCAGAAATAAGCCGCGGTCTTTATTTTTGGGTTATTTCTGGATTATTTCGGGATTATTGAAAATAACACAGAAATAACCTGAAAATAACTAAAAAATAACCTCCATGGCACGTAGAGCTACGTCAGGAGTCCGCACAGAAAAATTAGGCGTCATTTAGACTATTGTGATTTTACATTTTAATTTTACTTGATTTCAATTGATGTGGCTTTCTCCAACAAATCATGAATTTAAATTGAAATAACTTTGTTTTTATGATTATATTTGTACTAGCTATTTTTTGTGCAAGCCTTGATTTGGTTGATTAAATGCTAAACGTTTGCTCTATATATTTCATACTTATTTTAGTTAGTGTACTTGCCTCATGCATTCTTCATATCCAGTGTAATCCAATGACATTAATTTTTTTCATGAATATGTTAATGTGTTATTAGAAATATTAAATAAAAATATATAAAAAACACATTAAATAAAATATATTTTTAAAATAAAAGAAAAGACAATTGATCACATGCAAGCCTTTCACTTTTTTTCAATTTTAACAAATGATATCATTGGTTCACTTTATTTATTTTGAGTTATAAATATTAGTCGAAATTGTTAGAGTTAGACTTTAAATTATAAAATTATTTTTAATGACTTTATATTTTATATCGATTCTAATATATATATATATATATATATATATATATATATATATATATATATATATATATATATATATATA
>NEWO01000244.1:565149-585444 GCA_003013225.1 Phalaenopsis aphrodite | reverse complement strand
ATAGTATGACATAACAAAAGTTAAGCCCCAGACCAGAGGGGACTTAAAACCGACAAGCAGATGTCTGACCATATATATTTATATGTATATGTATTTATGTATAGTATGGTATAACAAAAGTTAATTTAGATTTTCAATAATGACGCATTAAATAATTTTCTCACAAGTCCGTATTTAAACTTGAATTATATCTAACAGACTATGAAAGAATTTGACATGCTGATAATAATAGAGATAAGAAAAAATAAGAAGCAAAATTTCAGTAGTCAGATGTAATTTTGTATTTCACCCAATCAGCTTACACCAACTCAGTGATTTGTTAACACATCAAGAAATTTTTTATGCTATGAATGAATAATATCTGCCATGATGTAAGAAATTAATTTCAAGATAAACCTCCATGTCATGATCTTATTAAAATAGTTAAAAATTGAATCCCATTACGATTACATAAACAATGGCAGTGGCTATAAATTAAGTTTAATCGTGTGACTAAAATTGTACAAATGGATTTTTTTGGCCTTCAAACATGTAGCTCTTTCTTCCTACAAGTTTAGGAAAATGTGCAAGCATGGATTAATTTCATCATAGAGATTAAATATTAATTAAAACTATTTCTTCTAGATATATAAAAATAATATTCATAATTTAGTGGATGGAGTAATATCATCCAATTTCTTACATGATCTTTCTCGGTGGCTTCAAGGCGTTCATGATGATGACATGGGATTACGCTTAATATTAAAATAAATAAATAAATAGATAAAATTATATAAAAATGAGTAAATAATAATATAATTCTGGTGACCTAACAAAATGAAAGAGAAATGAAGTGATCCAAAGAATAAAATAAATTAACAATCATTTTCAATTAGGGTTGAATTTTGAAGTATTGAATCTATTTGTCATGTAGGTATGTTCAAGAAATAGAGCATGAAAATCGAGAGAGAGAGAGAGAGAGAGAGGGAGAGAGAGAGGGAGAGACAGAGAGTGTATCGGTACAACTGCCTTCAGTGGGGCAAAGTGGGGGTGTTCCTCGAGCGCTCAAACTTATTTTATAAATTATGATAAGAATGAGAGACTTTAAATATGTCAAAATTACAATCATAATAATACACCAATTACACTCCCTTGATTTCGGCAACTCTCAGTGCCTTGTTTTCTCTGGTACTGAAGTACTCTCCTGTAGCCATTTCAAGTCGATTTTTGAATTGTCACTTAGTCAACAATTCTAAAAAATTATTAGTGATTTATTTATGAAATAGATAAATCTCTAGATTAGTTTTTACTTATATACATTTTGTATCTTATCCTAACCACACAATTTGAATGTGATGGATGTTTTGGATTAGTTAATGACTTAGGTTTTTGGAAAAAACATCAGCCACTTTTTGATGCATTGTAATTTGCTGAGTTCTTGGCTCAAGTCTTACAAAACCTGTGTCTCATTTGCTCGGGAGGTTCATCTCCTCAGTCAGGGCCTCGCTTATTGCCAAGGCTTAGAGGAAACTTGTTGCTGCCTTCACGAAGGTAACCAATGAGACTCGTTGATGGTGTAATTTGTGTCGTACTCTTCACGGAGTTTCTTGCTAATGAACATGTTATTTTGACCCCCAATTAATGAACTAAGGTAAAAAGACACTTTTGTAATGTGGTACCGCTCACCTACGACATCTCACCTACCGCTCATCTACTGCCCACCTACCTCCCACCTTGCTCCCACCTACCACTCTCTTGCTTCGATAAATAGTGAGGGTGTGAGGCTTAGGAGAGCAGGGGAAGAGATCTTAAGCTACAACAAAGGAGGAGAGAATAGCTAGAGAGCTAGAGAGGAGGAGAGCATCTTGAGGCCTTGTATCAAGGTGTCGCTTGAGAGGGACGCCATAGAAGGAAGATGATGACTCATCTCTATGTATAAGCTATGTATTCTCCATTTCTTTTGCCTTAGTGAACAATTTGATTGATTCGCTTCCGTGGATGTAGATTCAGTTGGATCAAACCACGTAAACGATCTCTGTTTGCTTGTGTTATTTGCGTTTTCATTTTTATGCCAGGAAGTACATATCTCACAACAGAGCAGAAATCGCCGACAAAGCTTTTACCTATTCCAAGTTTAGAGGGTCAACATTTTATGATTGGCGTTGAGGGTTTGTAGTTTTCTTGCCCCGGAGGTGAGTCTTCTATTTGCTCTATAGGAGTCTAGTTGTCTAAGTGTCATGTATGAACTCTTGGAATGCCCATACGAAAACATAATTAGAAGAGTTAACAAATATATTTAGAGAAAAATGTAATAAAATTGTTGGATATTTCAACCGGAAAATGAACGTCGCTCGTCTTATTTTTTCGGCCATCTATAACTTTTTTTTTCAGTTGCACAAAATTCTCGGTCGCCCATAACTGAATGTCGGCCAACCATGATTTTTTTGTCGATTGACTAAAATCTTCTGTTCGCATGGAAATTGGTTGGCGTTTAGATGATAGTTTTCCACACCGATAGGGACTTTCGGCAATAGGAGATGTAGGCGAGTAGATCAGAGCATGGTCGGTGGTTGGAGTTTGGTTGGTAGACGTTTGGTTAACCAATGAGGTCCGTATGCGGGTTATCGTGCCATATTTTAATAATCAGTAGAGGTTTTTGGTCAAGTGGATATGGCCGGCTAAAATTTGCGATGGGTGGGACCAGCGTCCAACTGGATTTCAACGATCAGCTGAACCTGACGTTCGTTGGAACTTGGCGATCGGCTGTACCAACATCCGAAGGGATTTTGTCGATCGATGGGAAGACTTCGGTGATCTGCTGGACCTGGCGTCCAGTGGAACTTGGCGATCGGCGGGACTAGCGTTTGGCGGGAATTCCCACAAGACAGGAAACCATCCATTCCAGTTTTTTGGGACTGCAAATTTATTTTATTCATTTCTGAATGCGTTTTGAGGATGTTGAATCATAAATTGTCTTTTGAATGTCACATGTCAAGAATTAGATCTGAGAGGAGAGAAAAGAGAAACAATGACAATAAAGAGAGACTTTAAATATCAAAAATTGCAATCATAATAATACACCAACTACACTCTCTTGATTTCTGCATCTCTCAGCACCATATTTTCTCTGGTCCTGAAGTACTCTCCCGTAGCCATTTCAAGTCGATTTTTGAATTGTCACTCAGTCAACAATTGTAAAGAAGTATTAGTGATTTATTTAAGAAATAGATAAATTTATAGATTAGTTTTTACCTTTTTATATTTTGTATGTTATCTTAATCGCACAATTTGATTGCGATAGTTGGACGTTCTGGATTAGTTAACGACTTAGATCTTCGGAAAAGCCTTCAGGCACTTTTTGATGTATTGTTATTTGTTGACTGCTTGGCTCAAGCCTTAGAAAACTCGTGTCTCATTTGCTCGGTATGTTCATCTCCTCGATCGGGACTCACTTATCGTCAAGGCTTAGACGGAACTTGTCGCTGCCTTCACGAAGGTAACCAACAAGACTCGCTGATGGGCTAAATTGTATTGTACTCTTCATGGAGCTTCTTGATAATGAGCAGGAACCACCTACAAAGATTTTATCTATTACGAGTTTAAAGGGTCAACATTTTATGCTTGGTGTTGAGGGTTTGTAGTTTGCTCGGCCCGGAGGTGAGTCTTTTATTTGCTCCATAGGATTCTAGTTCTCAAAGTGTCGCGTGTGAACTCTTGGAATGCCCAAAAGAAAACATAATTAGAAGAGTTAACAAATGTATTTCAGAGAAAAAAAAAATTACTCGATATATTTGCCTGAAAATGAACGTCGCCTGTCCAATTTTTTTTCAGCCATCTGTAGTTTTTTTCAGTTGCTCAGAATTTTCGGTAGCCCAGAACTGAATGTCGGTCAACCATGATTTTTTGCAGATTTACTAAAATTTTCCGTTCACTTGGAAATTGGTTGGCGTTTAGATGATAGTTTTCCACACTGGTAGGGACTTTCGCCTGCGGGAGATGTAGGCGATTCAATTGTAGCTTGGTCGGTCGGCTAGAGTTTGGTTGGACAATGTTTGGTTAACTGATGAGGTCCCGTATGTAGGTTTTCTTTCCGGATTTTAATAATCAATAGACATTTTTGGTCAAGTGGATATGGCCGGCTGAAATTGGCGATGCGTGGGACCAGTGTCCAACTGGATTTCAATGATCGGCTGGACTTAGCGTCCATTGGAACTTGGCGATCAGCTGTACCAGCATCCGACAGAATATTGTTGATCGACTGGAGGACTTCAGTGATCTGTTGGACCTGGCGTCCGGTGGAACTTGGCGATCGGCAGAACTAGCGTCTGGCGGGAATTCCCACAGGGCAAGGAATCGTCCGTTCCTGATTTTTTGGGTCGTGGATTTATTTCATTCATTTCTGAATTCGTTTTTAAGATGTTGAATCCTAAATTATTTTTTGAAAGTCACACGCCAAGAGTTAGAGTTGAGAAGAGAGAAAAGAGAGACCATAGAGAGAGAGACTGAGACAAAGACAGAGAGAGTCAAAAGTCTCTTCGTTCATGTCATGATCTCCTACTTATAGACATCTAAAAAAACAGTTCCATAAATGAGAAAACAACAATAATAAATTCTAAAATAATTGAATCCTATCAAATGACAATTGTATTTGAGTACAAAAGAAATATAATGTCTATCGATCGCTCGACGTTCTGGGTTTGACCGAAAGAGTAAACCAACCGTTTACATCAGATTGCTCCCTCATATGGCCTTAGTCAAGCGATCAAAGTCTTTCGATCGTTCCGTCGCGTTCTTGCAGTCGCGTGTTTTGTTGGTCAATTGGTCAGCAGTGGTTGGTTCACTGTCTGTAGTAGTCGGTCAAATATATATATGTTGAAATGTGCTCTTTGACTTAGAACTTTGATCGCCTAGGTCTCCTTTCCTAGTCGTTCGATCGTGTGAGATTCGTGATGACATTTTTACTGTATGAAATAATTTTATAGTCAAAAGAGGTATGTGCAACACGCTATATATATAGAAGATTATTGATTATCTCTTGCCATTAATTTTCTCCCAATTAATAAAATGGAAGCATTATTTTATGATTATAAAATAAAAAAAAAATGCTAATCAGTAATGTGCTCATTAAAAATTAACTCTAATATCAAAAAAAAAAAAAATTATTCTGATCAAATTTAGATAGCAACAGCTAAATCTAAAAATTTATATGTTTATCCATATCTACTTCTATAATAATTTTTCATTTTATTAGATTAATTTTGTTGATGATCAATCTTATCCGTTAATTTAATTTTGTGAGGAAAGCAATATAAATTTATTAGTTTAATAATTAAAACATTTATCATGATTAAATGTTGATTAGATTATTTTGATTAATTTATTTCTTAAAATCATATATTTTTAAAACATAACCATCTTATTCATGCAATATAATTACATTAATATCTAATATACTTAATTTTAAATCATTTGAATGTTTCTATTGTCTAAAATCACACATATTTTGTCATATAATTAAAGGTGCTAATTATAAAATTTTCATGCATTTAATGAATAATATATAAAATGATCTTAACTAAATTATACAAAACAATATTCAAAGGGAACCATATGATTAACATAATACATGAGTGGTCTTTCAATTTCTACGAAAACCCTATAGTTAATCCCTCCCATGAGAAGCTAAACATAGTTAATTAAGGACAATCATTTACTTAATACACGTACCTACCACACCAATATAAGCCTAGCCTTGCTTTAATTCCGTTAGACCAACAAAACCAATGTCGCAATTTTGTTTAATGGTATAAAATCACTTGGATAACTACATCTCAACATCTCATTTTTGCTTAATTAATTATTAACTTAATTGTTAATCCAATATTGATTAAGGACAATGGTGGGCCAAAGCATAGCTTCTAGAAAGCTGCAGAATAAGATTAATGCTTTAAGGTTGTTGAGAATTTCTAATTGCATATCGAAGGAAGCCTACAAGCATTAATTAATCGCGGGCATGCTCTAAACCAAAATTTGTTTCTTCTAATTTGTATTTTCTAGAACTGATATTTATATTTTTGTTGGTTCAACATCTACTTTAAATGGAAGGTTGGTGAGATTCTTTTTAAATTGGTCTTCTTAGTATGGATTAGAAATTTTTACTATTTTCACCTAGTGTTTGTTAGATGATGTTTAAGATGTTTGTTGCAAATAGTTTAAAAGTGTTTTATTCCTAATTGTACATACATATTTAATTTTATATTATGTTGGTTTTGATAGATATTACTTTCATACACATATAACTATATCATACTTTCATACACAAATTTACATTACTTTCATGATGTTTATACATATATGAACAGAATGGTGACGGCGCAAGGTGCTCTGCTAGGGTTTCTCCAATGGTGGTTCTTCACTGCTGGCTGGTCGTCGAGGCAGTGGGTGATAGGTTTGTGTTTCTAGTGAGGCTATTTCCCCATTCTAATTCCTCTATGGTTTTCCTTTTGAGTTTTGTTTTCGTCTCAGGTCCCTTTGGATTTGAATCTTTGAATTACTTTTCCATTGAGTTACTGTTGTTGGGCTAAGACCTGGGCTTTGTTTCTAGATTTTTTGCACTTTTTTGTTCCCCAAGGCAGTTGAATTAATTGCAGCTGACCCCAACTTTGCGGGAAAACAAACCTACGCAGAAGTTACTGGACTTGAACCAAGTGGCTCTTCACTTGGGGACAAGTTAGTTTTCCCACAAGCTTATTATGATGTTATAGAAGGCAAGATTGATTGTGATCTCATTTTGAAAGGCAACAAGAAAGCTGGAAAACATGCTATAATCTTTTATGAACAAGAAGTTTTCTGATTTGGCCTAGAACTACAAATTCACATTAATTGGAAAACTCCTAATGGCTCACCCAAAGATGGATTCAAAAAGGAAAACCTTTGCTATTTTGAAGCTAGTTGGAAACTGGAAAATTGGGCTCTTTGATGGCAAGCATGTCATGTTTGTGTTACAATTTATAAGAATTGATGAACATTTTTATATTTCAATGCTGATACATGTTATGCTAGTTAGATTTGTACTTATTTCAAATTTCATACCCAACAAATTCTCTAATGATTTATATGTATAGAAAAGCTCCTAATGTTACAGACTATGTGAAGTAGAAATTTTGAGAAGGACTGCAAAAATTTCAGAATGATGAAAATNAGTTTTCTGATTTGGCCTAGAACTACAAATTCACATTAATTGGAAAACTCCTAATGGCTCACCCAAAGATGGATTAAAAAAGGAAAACCTTTGCTATTTTGAAGCTAGTTGGAAACTGGAAAATTGGGCTCTTTGATGGCAGGCATGTCATGATTCATCTCACCAAGGAAGCAGACTATGCTAAAGTATTTTCTAAGAACTTTATTCAAATTGAAGATGCTTGCCTGGAGCTATTTAAATGGACTCCAGCATTTGATCCTAAGAAGGAATTACCTATTATACAAATCTGGTTTAAACTCCCCAATCTGAAATTATACTTTTTCAATCCTAGAGCCTTGTTCTCTATAAGGCTCTACTTGGCAGGCCAATGAAGCTGGACATCTCTACATTTAACCTCTCAAGACCTTTTGTGGTTGGGATTCTAATAGAAAGAGATATTACCTTGCCATCTATTGAAGAGGTGTGGCTGGGGACTGCACTTGATGGTTACTGGCAACCAATTATAATGGAGCAGGGACCCCACTACTATAATCACTGCAGTATGCTTGGGCATACTAATGATCATTTCTATAGACTACACCAATATCTCGAACCTTTAAGAAGTGACAAGAGTCAAGCCAACAAGGTGGAAACAATGGTGGCCACTGAGTATGGTAATGTGGTTGAACAACCAATGGAGGAACCTGTAGAGAATGGGGTGCCTACAGTGATTGAACCTATGAGTGTAGGTCCTGCTCTAGTATCCCTTGAAGTTGCTACTTAGACTCCCCCCGAACAAGAGGTAGATGATACATTGTGAAATTCTAATACACTACTACAAGATACCACTGATGTCCCAACTCCTAACCTAGTCCAAGAAATGCAGCAGACAATGGAAGAAGAATGGCAGATTCAAAAAGGTAGGAAGAAGAAAAAGATACCTTGAGAAACCAAGAAAGACACCTATATATTGGAGGCTGGTAGCTCATACTCTACAAGAAGGGAGTCTCTCACTAGACTAACTAGGGGGAGAGCAAAGTCCTTCCATCATGATAAATATCCTTTGTCGGAATATAAGGGGGATTTCCCACCCCCTTTCTCTAAAAAGGTTACAATAGTTAAATAAAAAACACAAATTATGGTGTTTGGGCATTTTGGAACCTTTGGCTCATTGTAACCCAAAAAAATTCCTAATTTTTTTCCCAGGTTTTAGTTTATTCTAAAATTCAAATAATAAGATTTGGCTTTTCTGTAGAGTGGAGCTGGGATGTGTCATTTGACAGAATCATCCACAAATCCTCCATTTTTTTATGGTTAGTCAGGGTGGAAATGCTACCATTGTTTATTCTGGGTGCACAAAAATTGCTCGATTGGAGCTGTGGAATGAACTCTATCAATTTAATCAATATTCTGATAAAGGATGGTTAGTGGAGTGGAGATTTCAACTGCCTTGCATCTCCTGCTGAAAAGAGGGGAGGCAGAACACCCAACATTTCTACTATGAACACATTTAATGATAAAATGTAGGCATCTAGTTTGTTTGATTTGGGTTAAATGGACATGAATTTAATTGGATAAGGGGCAGACTCTGAGACAGATTGGACAAATTTCTTGTTAATGACCAATGGCTTCAAAACTTCCTCTACACTAAAGTCACTCATCTTAGCTGGCTGGATCAGATCACAGTCCTCTTGTTATCACCATTGCTGCTGCTCATCACCAAGGAAAAAATCCTTTCAGATATTTGAACATGTGGTTCAGTCATAAGGATTTTCTCACAATTTTTAAAGCTCATTGGAGTGACATTGATCATTCAAACGCCTTAATTAAACTTTGGGGTCTGCAAAAAAAAGTTGGGAAGGCCCTCAATTAATGGAATTGGAACACTTTTGGTAATGTGTTAGCTTGGGTAGAACAAACTAAAAGGGAACTGGTGGAACTAGAAACCAATGATGTTAATGGGCTGGTAGATGAAGCCTCTCTTTTGGAAGCAAATGAAAAACTTCTTACAGATGTGGCCTGGCAGGAAAATTTTCTGAAATAGAAGGCTTCCACCTGCAGATTCATAGATGGGGATAGGAACACTAAGTACTATCATGCTTACATCAAGTATAAAAGAAAATGTAATGCTATTCACTCTACAAAAGATGATCAGGGTAGTTGGATCAATAACTCCATTGATATTGCTGAAAGTGTAATGGAATACTGTAAGAAGCTACTGCAATGCCCAAACCAATAAAGAGTGCAGCTGGACCAATAATTATTTCTCTTTGATCATGTACACACTTCCAACATAAACCTTGCTGAAGTTCCAAATGAGGAGAAAATTTGGCAAGCCATCTCCACCATAGACAAGCCTAGAGCAGTAGGCCTAGATGGATTCACATCAGATGTCTACAAGAAAGCATGAGACATAATCAAAGGATATGTAGTGTTGGCTATACAAATTTTTTTCCAGGCTCAAGATTTACCAAATTATTTTCTTACTGCCACAATTGTCTTTCTTCTGAAATCCTCCACAAAAGAACAGTGGCAACGTTCCAGAAAATTAGTCACACTAATGTGGTGAGTAAAATCATTAGCAAAATCCTAGTGAGGAGACTCCAACCCCATTTGAATCATTTAATCAATCCAAACTAGGCAGCTTTTGTCAAAGGGAGGTACATAGGGGACAATGTGCTTCTCACTCAAGTACTACCTAATGCCTTAGATAAACCATATAGAGGGGGTAATCTAATTTATAAACTTGATTTGAAATAGGCTTACGATATGATCCACTGGGATTTTGTGTTGGAAACAATGGTGAACATGGGTTTTTCAAGTGCTTCATGTCTAATAAATAAATGATAGTTGGAAGGAAATGCCAATTCACTTTTCATCAATGGGAAAACTCATGGCTTCTTCAAAGCCTCCAGGGGTCTCAAACAAGGAGGCTCATTATCTCCCACTATCTTTATCTTTGCATTGGACTATCTTTCTAGTTTGATTGATAGAACTGCTTAAAGAAAGAGCTCTAACAAATATCATCACAACTACTATGGATATCAGCCATTTAGTGCATGCAGATGACATTATCATATTTTATAGAGCCAACAAAGCAGCTTCTAAGCTATTACATACCTGTTTGCTAGAATTCCAAGACACTTCAAGGCTACTGCTAAATATAGAAAAGTGCCAAGTTTTATTAAGCAAAAGAAGTTCTCCCTCCATTGAACAATGGATTGCTAATCTCATTGAATTTACCCCAATTTCCACACCTTTCAAATATCTGGGAGTGTAGTTTCTTAAAAGATGAACCAAACTTACTCACTTTGAAGAGGTAATGGACAAAACCAACTCCCATTTACAATGTTGGACTAACTCTTTTCTTGCAAATGGAGGCAGATAATACTGTTGAAAAGCATCCTCACTATCTTCCCATCCTACATCTTACAAATGGTAGTAATGAAGAAAAGCACCCAAATTCTCCTGGAAAGATGTTTTTAATAGGATTCTCTAGGTTGGGCAAAGGAAACAACGATATTGGGCTAGCCGGTGGAAAGTAGCTAAACAAATTTCTGTTGGAGGTCTGGGGTTCAAGGACTTAAACATCTTCATCATATCAGCCTATGTAAATTATGGATCAAATTCAGACAGCAAAACACACTTTGGGCACAACTTATGTGGGCTAAATACGACATATATTCACACCACAAATTGAATTCTAGGAGGATTAGTGACTCTAAAACCTGGGTGAATATGCTCAAAGTTAGGGAGGATGCAGAAAGGATCTACTTATAAGATCTTGGTTAAATTAAGCTTCATTTTTTGCTGGACAGATGGTGTTTAGAGGAATTCCTGAATCCCATTCCTGAGAACTTTGACACATAACTTATGGTGTTGTATTGCTGGGAGGGGAACTCTTTTTCAACAGACATTTTACATTCCTTCCTCAATTTGAATTCAGTTGAATTTATCTCTAGATTACCATTTGACAGAAACAAAAAAGGCAGGTTGGTTCTAACTTCATGCTCCGCTCAAAGTCTAACAAAAGCTATATATTCTAAGTTATATCAGTGGGAGGAGGTGCTGACCAAAGGAAAAAATGTTGAGATTTTCATACCTATTTTATACTGATTTTGATGATATTGCACTTTAAAGAAGGGTATTTTTTATGTCTTGTTGCAGGTATGATGAATTATGGTCATTGGAGCAAAAAGATGCAAAAACGGTGCAATTTGGAGCAAAAACGAGCAAGAAATAAATATTTTCCCTGTCACCTTTCGATAAGTCTTTCGATGCTTAATCTCTTTTACACTTCTTGCATATTTTTGAATGAGATTACAATTTAAAGGAAGGTTTTTTTATGTTTATTTTGTAGGGCTATCTGTTAGGAACACAACGCAACTGAAGTGGGGTGAAACGGAGCTAAAACGGAGCTGAACGAAGCAAAATAGTGGAGCTACGCAGTCTGCCCGCCGACGGTGCCAAAATGGTGCCGACAGCGAGATTTACCCGAGAGGACCTAAAAACGACAGTAAAACTCGCCGATGGCGCCCTCGAGCCCGCCGACAGCGCCCAGGACGGTTATGGGTCGAAATTAAACTTATTTGGACACTTTTTGAAAGGATTCTTGTGGCAACTCTTCAAACTTCATCCCTATTCTTTAAAAGAACAAATTTAGGTTAAGAAAGTGGTATTTGTATGTGAAGAATATTAGGAAAAGTGTGGAGAAAGTTTAGGTTTCTTAGAATAGGAGTAGAAATGTAGATTTCTACCCTTTTGGTGAGATTGGAGAGGCGATTTTGAGAGAATTTGTAAGGAGATGTTCTAGCATTGCATGGATCAGTGGGAGACTTTGTGGGAGAGATTTTCTTCTTTCTTTCAAGGGAAAAAACTAAGTTTTGTGTTCTTCATTATCTTATAGTTTTGTATACACTTATCTAGTAGATTTACTTTGGTTAAATGAAGTTTTCGTTGTGTTTTCTTTGTGCTTTGAGATGGGCTTCTCCTTCTCTCTCTTCTTGTTTGGAAATAATGACATGAGATTATGTCGTTGTTTTCATTTTACTTTTCTTTTATAATGAGTACAACTCATGTTTAGGATTTTGTGATGCATGTTAGAAGCGAATTTAATTATCAATGTGATGATTTTTACTTGCACTTTATTTACATTACAATAAAGACCTGTTGTAGTGTTAAAATTCGTTGTAATTGCATTAAGACCCAAGAGGGCTGTGTAATTCTCAACAAAGTAGAACCACATTCAGATATCATGGATGGTTAAGTTCATTGGAGTTGAATGCAAATAAATAGAGAAATGTACTTTGATGGGCATAGAATTGGAGATTTTAGGGTGACAAACTAAAATCCCCAATTCGGTCCTATTGTTTGAATACTGAAGTAGAGATGTTAGCCCTCAGGTGAGGGGAACGTGGGAGCTCCAAAGTGAGAGTCGGTAACCTCCCAGCCTAGCCACAGATTCAATAAAAAAGCATAGGATTAGTCAATGTTATTTATGCCTGGACCAAAGGGTAAAAAATAGGATTGCTCCTATTTGACACTTACAATATTTAATGCATCTCATTCCTTTACATTATCTAATTCATTACATAAGAATAGTAGTTTGTAATATCTCAAAATTTTCCAAACCATATCATCCAAAAAGGGTTATCTTTAGAATTAATATTTGCATTTAATTATAGTTACTATCTTTACATTTAACACTTGCATTTAGGAGTAGTTGCTAGATAAAATATCATTTTATTCGACATTCCAAACTAAGGACTAATAGTAGTAGATTAGAATTTGACTAAAGACCTCTTACCTCGCTTCCCTGTGGGATCGATAAACGGGACTCCACTAGAGCCCTGTATTACTTGAGTGATACGTATACTTGCGTTTGAAATTGTGACTTTACAAAATCATTATAAATATATAAATCTGGGTTCATAAATTCTTGCATATTAAAAGTTGCATCAAGTTTTTGGCGTCATTGCCGAGGGTTTAAATCTTCTAGTAGTGGTGTCAAATTCTTGTATTTTTAGGTATATAAAAAGTCGCTGTCAAGTTTTTGGCGCCGTTGCCGGGGAAGCTTCGGTAAGAACTTTAGGAGAATTTTAGTTGAAGTAATTATGCTTAGACTTGGAAAACTGTAGTGTCGTAAAAACTGTTTTGTGTGAAAAGTGTTTTTATATGAAAAAGTGTTAAAAATAACTATTTGTGTGAAAATTAAGGTGTTCCTAAAAATTTTTTGTTGTGTTAAATATATTTCATCTATTATTTGTTTAATTGTTAATGTATTGTTTGTCGTGTTGCATATGCGAAACAAAGGATCTGCAGGACTTGTGCCTTATGATCCCGAGTTTGAAAAAAAGAAAAAAATAAAAATACAAAGAGGACTCAAAAAACTAGAAATAGAAATGGAAAACTTTCAAAATAATAACTTGGAAAATCATCATACTTCATTGAGGGATTACGTAAATCCTACGACAAATGAAATTCACTCAATTATTCAAAACCCTATCGTAGAAGCTGACTCGTTTGAAATAAATCCTGAGATTATCCAACTATTGTAGAACAATCAGTTTGGGGGAACTCCTTTGGAGGATCCTTATTTACACTTATCAAATTTTGTAGAACTTTATGCTATATTTTGTTATAACGGTATGTCAGACGATTCTGTTAGAGTAAGGCTTTTTCCTTTCTCACTAAGGGATAAGTCTAAAATGTGGTTATACTCATTCGCACCTCGCTCTATTAAAAATTGGAATGTGTTAACTCAGAAATTCCTAACTAAGTATTTTCCACCTTCAAGGACTACTAAACTTAGAAAAGATATTATCTCATTTTGTCCGTATGAAGGGTAATCAATATGCGAAGCCTGGGAAAGATTTAAAGAACTCCTAAGAAAGTGTCCACATCATGCTCTGCCTGATTGGTTAATCATTCAAACCTTTTATAATGGGTTAGTAGAATACCTTAGGTTTATAATTGATGCTGTCGCTGGTGAATCATTAATGTCAAAATCAAATGATGAAGCGTACGCAATAATTGAAGAAATGTCTACAAATGAATTTCAATGGCCCTCTACAAGGGTAAATCCTAAAAAGGTAGCCAATTTTTATGATATAGATGAGATTTTAATTCTTGCATCTCAAGTTGTTGCAATATCAAAGAAGTTGGACCAATTTGGAATGAACCAAACTCAAGTCACTCCAGTAAGTGAGGAAAGTTCAATACGGATTGATTCTAACTTATCATATGAGACTTTAAGGAAGATAAACAATCCATATTCTAACTTTTATAACCCAGGTTGGAAGAACCATCTTAATTTTAACTGGTGTCATACTACTTGGGGTGGAAATGAACAATGGAAAAATAATTATGCAAATTCAAATGAGAGTTGGAATAATCAATGGAACACAAACTATAGACCTTCATATCCACCAAACTTTAACAATGATCAACAATTTGAGAATAAGAAGATGTCTATGGAAAAAGTAGTATTGCAAATGGGAAACCAATTGTAAAGTCAAAATGCTATAATTAAAACTATAGAGAATCAACTGGGACAAATTGCTAATTCACTTAGCAATAGACCCCAAGGAACACTTCCTAGCAACATAGAGATCAACCCTAAAGAGAACACTAATGAACAAGTAGAAGTTGTCCAATTAAAAAGTGGAAGAGATATAGAGGATGTGGTTAGAAAAGAGAAAAATGTTGTGAGAGAAACAAAGGAAACTAAAAGACCTGAAGAACATGTTTCTAAAGATCTGGAAAAATTAATATCTCCAACTAAAATCAGTTTGGAAAAACCACCAACTCCATTTACTCAAAGACTTAAACAGCATGAGTTGGATAAAAAATTTTCAAAGTTCATGGACATACTTAAGAAGTTAATGATAAATATTCCTTTTGTTGAAGCTTTGAAACAGATGCCAAATTATGCAAAATTTACGAAAGAGATATTAAACAAGAAAAGTAAATTTGGGGATTACGAGACAGTTGCACTGAGTGAGGAGTGCAGTACTAAACTTCAGAAAAATTTTCCTTGGAAACTTAAAGATCATTGTAGCTTAACAATTCCTTCTGTAATTGGAAAAAAATTATGTGCAAAAACTTTATGTGATTTAGGATCGAGCATTAATGTGATGTCTCTATCTATATTTAAAAGGTTAGGATTAGCCGATATTTCTCCTACTATTATGACTCTTCTGTTAGCTGATCGATCTATTATTTATCCAAAAGGGGTTATAGAAGATGTGCTTATTAAAGTGGATAAATTAATCTTTCCTATGGACTTTATTGTACTAGAAATGGAGGAAGAAAAAGAATATCCCTTTATTTTGGGGAAACCTTTTCTTATTACTGGACAAGCTATGATAGATGTGCAAAAGGAAAGTTAACTATGAATATTAATGACCATGAAACCAATTTTGATGTTTTAAAGGCTATGAAATATCCAACTGAGAGAAATAATGATGATTGTTTTCGAATGGATGAAATTGATTATCTAAGTAAAAATTATTTCCAGAAAAGTTTTGAGAGTAAGTTAATTGATGAGTTCCAAATGGGCTTTCATGATGAGTCTAAAATGTTGTTTAAAGAAGATTGTATGTATGTTCGTGAGAGGTGTAAAATGATGGACGTTACCAAAAAAGCAAACTTTTAATTCCATCTGTTGAAAAATCGCATGACCTTAAAATGAATTCACCTCATACAATTTTAAAGCCTATCTATTTGGTGAATTCATATACACCACCAGTCTCTATATCTTCACATTCGACTCAATCACAAGATGATCTTGAATTGAATGATGAAATCAGTAAAAGATCTCCTATGAAAGAGTTATTCAAAGTCACTGAATGACATATTCCATGGTATACAAACAAAATGAATGAGATTATTATGCTGGGGTAGATTATTAATGTAATTAACAGTTACCCCCAGAGATTTTACCTAGTGACTCTGAGATAAATCCTAAAGAAATGAATTATGAGCAATTTAAAATTATTGAACTGCTTTTAAAAGAGAATTCGAGGATTTGTTTCAAAAGAGCTTTGAGTTAAGAGATAAGGATAAGGAAATTGAAAGATCAATGGAGGAAATTTCTGAAGAATTAGAAGATAATTTGAAACAGAAGAGTAACATAGAAGATATTGATATAGAATCTGAATTATCAAGGGAGAATCCGATCCTAAATTTGGGAGATCTTGAATTATCATATAAAAATCCATTTCTTATAAATTTCAAGAATGATATTAATATGCAAATTGACAAAATTACTAGAATAATATTGGATCTAGAAAGAAATATGAGGAACAAGGATATGAATCAATATGAAAAGAAAGAGCTGAAAGAAAATTTTAAATTTGAGGACTTTGTAGGAATCCCTGGATTCGGACAAAATTGGGCTATTGATCAAGAATTACTTAATTGGAATTTTCATCCAGGTGGAATCATTTGTCGGGCTAGCGACGTTAAATCAAGCGCTTTATGGGAGACAACCCATAGTTATCTATGTGGTTTGATTTAGTATGCTTATGAGTCATGATTGTTAGTGTTGTATTGTGTTTGCTTTAGTGTGGATTGATCAGTTTGCTTGATGTTTAGTAGATGTTTGGATTATAAGTGATTTGATTTACTTTTTGTGTGTCATGAGGGAGATGATTCATTAAATTCTTATTATGGTTAGACTTGTATGTTCTCTTGTAGTAGTTGGATTGACGAGTCCACTATAACTTGGGTCTAACCTGAACTTGAGTTTTATAAAAGACATTATAAATTTTAACAGTGATAGTTCCATCTCATATTTGTTACTTGTTTTCTCGGACTTTATTTTCATTTGATAAGAGTCGTGAACCTATTAGATGAGTAACTTGTGGATGATGTTACACAATCCTTATAACTGCAAGAGGTGCTTAATTATTGGGATATGGTGATGTCTGGTGTTGGTGCTCGAGAACCAATATATCGAGGATAATCTTATCTTTGGGATTGGAATCTATAAAATCATTAATAAGCACCCAATATATTTGTGTAGTAATTCTGTTATAAATTGGAAATAAGTTAGTGAGATGTGATGAGATGGAGGAAGAATTGACCTCATTTATCTTGTTTGTGTGTTTGTGTTTATGTTACAATTTATAAGAATTTGAACATTTTTATATTTCAATGCTGATACATGTTATGCTAGTTAGATTTGTACTTAATTCAAATTTCATACCCAACAAATTCTCTAATGATTTATATGTATAGAAAAGCTCCTGATGTACAGATTATGTGAAGTAGAAATTTTGAGAAGGACTGCAAAAATTTCAGAATGATGAAAATGCCTAAAGTACGAAGGTATGATTTATATTTATAATTTTTCTCTCCACCTGTATCATTTCATATTGAAAAATTTAAGTTTGGCGGAGGGAAGAAAAAGATTAACTATTAGATGTTCTCAATTTAAATATTTTAAAAAATTATTAATATGATTGTATGTAGTGAATTTTATTCAGAGAACTATATTTTGTAGATATTTAAATATTATGGTTGGTTTAAAGGAATATTTTTGTAATGAAAATTAATTCTATAGATTAAGATATTTAGTATAAGAGAATAAGACTATAGTTAACTATTTAAAGTAAATGAAACTATATTTTGAAGTATTAAGAATCTTGAAAATTCATTTAAGAAGAAAAGATTGGGGCTCAATGATGTAAAAGCTATGAAATATTTATAAAGTAAAGAAATGCTTTGAGTTTCAAATTTAAGGAAAGAAAGGTGATGTTCAAAGTCATTAAAGGCTATCCAGATATAGTAATCCTCACTTGAAAAAGGAAAAAAGAAGGATTGACAATAATCCCCGAATAGAAAAGAAAAATGTATAGGATTGAAAGCAATCCAAATGAATAAGAGAAAAGAAAAGAAAGGAAAAAATATAAAAGTGAGAAGAAGCTTGAGGAGATGCCTAATAAAAAATTGGTTTCACTGGACCTACCTAAAAGGAAAACCTAAATACATTCTTGAACTTATATTTATGGATTATCATCTTTTACTAGTTGTGTTCTCATGAAGTTCCTATCATTTGAATATTCTAAGTGACTTGATATTACAATATATAGTCATTCTTGAAATGAATAGAAAACTAGAACTCTTAAACTTGATGACTAAATAATCTTGTACCTACAAAGTTAATTTAATTACTTAAATTTTTTCTAAAAATCTCACTATGATATTTACTTAAATCAAACTTATAGTATTTCTGAAATAAAACTTTACTACAATAGATCATAACTTTTATGTAGTACTAAAATTAGTTGAGGACAAGTAATAGTTAAGTTTGGGGGATTTTGACCAAAGGAAAATATGTTGAGATTTTCATACCTATTTTACACTGATTTTGATGATATTACACTTTAAAGAAGGGTATTTTTGATGTTTTGTTGCAGGTATGATGAATTATGGTCATTGGAGCAAAAAGATTCAAAAACGGTGCAATTTGGAGCAAAATCGAGCAAGAAATGAATATTTTCCCTATCATCTTTCGATAAGTCTTTCGATGCTTAATCTCTTTTACACTTCTTACATATTTTTGAATGAGATTACACTTTAAAGGAAGGGTGTTTTTGTGTTTATTTTGTAGGGCTATCTGTTAGGAACAGAACGCAACTAAAATGGGGCGAAACGGAGCTAAAACGGAGCCAAACAAAGCGAAACGGTGGAGCTGCGCAGTCTGCCCGCCGACAGTGCCAAAATGGCGCCGATGGCAAGATTTACTCGAGAGGACCAAAAAATGACATAAAAACTCATCGATGGCGCCCTCGAGCCCGCAGACAGCGCCCGGGACGGTTATGGGTCGAAATTCAACTTATTTGGACACTTTTTGAAAGGATTCTTGTGGCAACTCTTCAACCTTCGTCCCTATCCTTTAAAAGAATGAATTTAGGTTAGAAAAAGAGGGATTTATATGAGAGGAATATTAGGAAAAGTGTGGAGAAAGTTTAGGTTTCTTAGAATAGGAGTATAAATGTAGATTTCTACCCTTTTGGAGAGATTGGAGAGGGGATTTTGAGAGAACTTGTAAGGAGATGTTCTAGCATTGCATGGATCAGCAGGAGACTTTGTGGGAGAGGTATTCTTGTTTCTTTCAAGAGAAAAAGCTAAGTATTGTGTTCTTCATTATCTTATGGTTTTGTAAACACTTATCTAATGGATTTACTTTGGTTAAATGAAGTTTTCGTTGTGTTTTCTTTGTGCTTTGTGATGGGCTTCTCTTACTCTCTCTTCTTGTTTGGAAATAATGGCATGAGAAGATTATGTCATTTTTTTCATTTTACTTTTACTTTGTAATGAGTAGAACTCATGTTTGGGATTTTGTGATGCATGTTAGAAGCGGATTTAATTATCAATGTGATGGTTTTTACTTGCACTTTATTACATTACAATAAAGACCTGTTGTAGTGATAAAATTTGTTGTAATTGTATTAAGACCCGAGAGGGCTGTGTAATTCTCAACAAAGTAGAACCACATTCAAATATCATGTATGGCTAAGTTCATGGGATTTGAATGCAAATAAATAGGGAAATATACTTTGATGGGCGTAGAATTGGAGATTTTAGGGTGATAGACTAAAATCCCCACTTCGGTCCTATTGTTTGAATACTGAAGCGGAGATGTTAGCCCTCAGGTGAGGGAAACGTGGGAGCTCCAAAGTGAGAGCTGATATCCTCCCAGCCTAGCCACAGATTCAGTAAACAAGCATAGGATTTGTCAATGTTCTTTATGCCTGGACCAAAGGGTAAAGAATATGATTGCTCCTATTTGACGCATATAATATTTAATGCATCTCATTCATTTACATTATCTAATTTATTACATAAGAATAGTAGTTTGTAATATCTCAACATTCTCCAAACCAATTCATCCAAAAAGGGTTATCTTTAGAATTAATATTTGCATTTAGTTATAGTTACTATCTTTACATTTAACACTTGCATTTAGGAGTAGTTGCTAGATAAAACATCATTTTAATCAACATTCTAAACTAAGGACTAATAGTAGTAGATTAGAATTTGATTAAAGACCTCTTACCTCGCTTCCCTATGGGTTCGATAAACGGGACTCCACTAGAGCCCTGTATTACTTGAGCGATACGTATACT
>NEWO01000244.1:513310-552527 GCA_003013225.1 Phalaenopsis aphrodite | reverse complement strand
AAATTTATTGTATTTCTCACTACTAAATAATCCTACTTCAAAAATTTTTGTCATGACCACCATAACCACCTACCTACTTTAACTTGAGATATCTTAAATTAAAAAATGTTTTGCAAAATAAATTGGATCAATGAACTCATTACTTTTTTATCTTTAAAATGAGATATATTTTTTTTCTCCACCCTAACCACCTTAACTAACTATTTGAACTTTGAAATTCCCTCCATCTCAAAAAGGTATGCTAGTGTGGATAAAAGGAAATTTGTGACTCCCCTCTCCCTATCTTTTGAAGGTTGTGCAAAATGGAAATTTTTTTTTTTAATTAGTTAAGGAAATTTGTTTTCTCTACCTTATGAAACAAAAAAAGAACAAAAAATCATATGTTTAGTTCTATGTCTTCCATAAAATCATATGGTTAATTCTACATCATCTATAAAAATGTAATGTTTAATTATGTCTTCCATAAAATCATATATTTAGTTATATATGTTTTATGAGAATCATATGTTAAAATCTATGAATTTCATTTAGTGGTTCTCTTGTATGTTTGTGATCATATGTGTAAAGCTTTCATGCTTATGCTTTAAATTCTTATGCAAAAGAAAATCATGATAAATGTTTATGATTTATGTTCTGAATACATAATCAAGTTGTGGTCTTTCTTGTTTTTAAGAAAGTCTATAAACATAAAATCCTATAAGAAGCTTATATTTTTAAAAATAGTTATTTTATAGGCTAAGTGTGATGAGAGAGAGAAAGAGAGAGAGAGAGAGAGAGAGAGAGAGATTTATAAAGTCCAAATACAAAAAGGGAGATAAAGTAAAAGATAGTTATTTTTATAAAAATATGCAATTTAAATGAGCTCTAAACTAAATACTTTAACAAAATATAAAAACTAAATTAACTATAAAGATTAATCATTTTATAAATATGTACAAGTAAAATGTGCTCTAAAAGATCCATCTTTAAACATATTTAAAGAGCCCTAAAGAGAGGATATAAGTTTCTAAGCTAACGCAAGCTTATGTATGATCTAAATAACTTTGTAATATTATTATTTTAAAATATAAGAAACTTTTTCAAAATTTAAAAATAAACATGTTCTCTTTTAACAAAATATAACAATACCTTTTTCAAAATTAAAGCAACCATTTTAAGAAGAAAGATAATAACTTTTAATATACATTTTTTTTAAGAAAATTTAATAAATACTGTTTTCAAAGAAACTAAGATCAAAATCTTCTAAAAATCTTTTGAAATATTTTTAACTAAACAAAGTTTTAAGAAAAGGCAATCAAACCTAAAACAAACATTTTTCAAACAAAATAAAAGAAACAATATTTTCTTAAAACCTTAATAAAGCTTTATACGAAGGGAAACAAAAAAACTTAATTTTTTTCAAAACGAGACCTCAAAGCATATCACTTTGCAAAGTAAAAAGAAAAATTTTAAGCTAACGTTGATGAAAACACCTATTTCAAGTTAAGTAAAACTTTTGTGAGCTTCTTAATTATTTAAAGTCTTATCATTAGAAATGACTTTGGAAATCTTTCTAAGTAGCTTAGCATATGCACGAGTTATGCATATTCATAGTTATAGCCTATGAATGAACATGTTCTTTCCTAGGAACATGTGATTCATGAGCTTAACCCCTAAGCATATAAGTCTTGGGCAATTTCATGCATACATATTTTCTATAGTAATTACCATTTCATTTTGATATTATCTTAGCGTGAAAAAACAATATAATTTAAAAAATTTATCTATCTTATATGTGAAAGATTCTTTGTAAATAAGCATGTCAATAAGACTTAAAGTCTAAAAAATGTTAGTATGAATTGCTAAAATAAAACTTTTTCTTAGTTTATAAGCTCAACACAGGACAACAAATCAAACGCTTGAAGTCAAACTTAGAAAAGTTAAATCAAATGGAGAGCACTTCGGATAGAAAATCATATGCAAACTTGGACTTAAAAGAACCCTGATTTTCATCATGATTGATAAACTAGGAATAAAAAAAATCATGAATTAAATATCAAACACCAAAATAATTTAATGTTTACAAATTTAACTCATGAGAACCGTTATTAGATACATCAATTGTGAACCATAGGTTAGTCAACTTAGAAATAAAATTGAGAATCACACGCACTCTAGAATAGTCATGTCCCAAATAGTTGAGTAATTTACTAGGTATGCATAGTTAGTGTTATAAGATATGACATAAAAAGCAAACAAACTTACTCATTGGATTATGTGAATGCTCTAGGATAACCCATGGCTACTAAAAAAGCACCTCGTCTAACTATTAAGTTGGTTAAGATTTGAAGGATACCAATGCACCTACAAATATAAAAATCCATGGGCACCTTGATCGGGTTGTTATTCCTAAAATTTAAGTTGAATAACCCATTTAGCCTCCTTGATATTTTATGTGTATTTAAGGGTTAAGACTTTTCCTTTATCTAGAAATCCATTCAACCTATCTTACCCCTTAACTTAGGGTAAAATATCAAACCTAACATCCAATTTTAAATCTGAAGTTAAAAATTTCAAATTTCAAATATTAAATCCAAACTTCCAATTTCAAAAATCAAATCAATAACCTCTAATTTCAAATCCCAAATTCAAACCTTCAACTTTCAAATCCATAAGTTCAAACCCTAAAATTCAACCCCTCAACCTTGAATTAAAACTTTTTAAAACTCTAAAAAGACTAAAAACCTACTTCAAAACCTACTAGTCCAAATTTAACAAGCTCAACCAACTTTAGCAAACTCAATCAAATTTTCACAAACTCAACCAACTTAAACTCAACAAATTTTAACAAACCTTAATAAAATTTAGCAAACGTTAATAAATCTTAATAAACTCTAACTAATTTTAACAAATTCTTACATATTTTAAGAAACTTCAACAAAATTTAATAAGACTTACAAAACTTTAACAAACTTTCACAAATTAACAAATATTAACAATCTTTAAACAATTCAAAAACACGACCAGCTTTAATAAAATTTAATCAATTCTAACAAATTTTAACGAATCTTAGTAAGATTTAATAAATATTTAATAAAATTCAATAAACTTTAAACAAACTTAGTATCATTTGAACAAACTAAACAACCTCATAAAAACTTTAAACAAACTCAATAATCCTCACTTTTAAGGATTCCCAAATAATTCTAAATAATCTTTAAACATTTTTTAAGTATCTTCAAATAGCTTTAACACTCAAATAAATTTTAACAAACCTTGAAATAAATTTTAAAAAGTTTCAAGAAACTTCAAACAAACTATATTGACATTTATAACTTAAAATAAACCCTCAATAAGCTAATCAAAGCAACTTAAATTAAGTCTTCAAAAAAAAAAATTAAACCGACACAAGCTTCCAATTCAAGTGAATCAATGCAAAGTAAACCCATAAGAAAAGTTAATTAAGCCAAAAAAATTAACTCTCAAGCCTTTAATTCCAGTCAAATCATTTTCAAGACTTTAATTTTATTAACTCTGAGTCCTTAAATAATAATCTCATAGACACTTACTGAATAATCATGCATAGTAAAAGCTAAAAATATAATCAAGAGTATTCTCGAAAGCCACAACTCCTCAGATGTAATAAACTATAAGGGCTTCCTTTCATTGAGCTATGAGAACCAAAATAAAATAAACTCTATCTTACACTCATATGGTAGTAGGAAAATTTCTGGGTTTGTAGACTCAAAAAGTTTAAATGTTTTCCTCATCCAAGTAATTTCCATCCATTTTAAGACAATCTATCTATTCTTTTGGATTGTATGTAATTTTTTGAATGACGTATCTGATCATTTAGAAAGAGTTCTTTTGAGATCTATGGTGGATATTCCAATGTACCTCGCAAAAAACATCCACCAATAATGATCATCAACATATACATACCATGGAGGGTGATCATTTATACTAATAAACATAATTTTGTAAATGCACTGTAGTCCAATTAGTTGCCAATATATGCAAGTAATACTCTATTCTTAATATCCTTCTATTATTATTCATGTTGGTCGTGAACCTCAATTTTATTTGATGTTTATTTCCCATAATAAATTGTGTTTTTTAGTGATTATTCTCTGATATAATCCTTAATATGTGAAACTCTCCTCTTCATCAACATGAGTTTGCCTTCTTTTCATTCATTTGCTCCATAAGAATTTAATTAATTTAATCAATCAAGTCAATGACTGGCTTACTTCTTGCCTCACTAATTTATATGTTGAATGATTCTAACATATTATTTGTATCTAAAACTCTTTATATTGTGTGAGAAATCATATTTTGATCATTTATGTGATTGAGAAATAATGTAGAAGTGCACTTGTGCACTTATATTAAATAATTTATTAAATTTGACATTGAATGTATGTTTACTATATGAATTAGTAGCTAACCAAATCATGTTTCGTAATGAACAAAATTTCTACAATGTAATCAATCAATCATGCAATTATACATGTTGATCAACTAGTATACAGATATAGAGCCCATGTATTAATCCTTCAAGAATAGTTGACAAAATATTTCTAACAAAGTAAGTTCTGGTGTACTAAATCACTAAATCTAGTTTGAAGTGATCATAGTGTCCAGAAAGAAATTCATAAAATTCCTAAATGAGGAATAATAAAATTAGCAGCAACAAAAAAGGCAGAGAGAAACTATAAGTCCTTTAGAGGTGATGAGGCTCATGCTCTTATGACAACAATATCGTTTTCTCTCTATGTTTTTTTTATGAGTTCCCTACGTGATAGTTGACAATTAGGGACACAATTCTCTTTATCATATGTCTAGGTTTTAAGCAAAGTTAGAAACCATCTTACAATCAAGAAGGGTTTAAGCATACATTATTTCAGTTAATTTCTCATATCCTCTATCTAGATTGTAGTTTCCTAATGAAAAAAATAACTATTCCACTTATTATTGTGTGTTAACCAATTTTCTCTTCTTGGTGACAATTAAAAGTCCTAGAACTTAAGAGATTTTAATATTCTATTGGGTCAAATTCAAAAATATACTTAAGACTGAAAGGTTAACACATCAACATATAAAGTTCAAAAGCATGCAAAATATTTATAAAAAATAAATTGTAAAAAAACCAGAAAAACTATCCTTACATCACAGAAGAATGAAAATAAAATTAGTTATGAGCATGTGCTAGAAAAATAGTGATGATTTTATTGACAATGTTGAAGAAATAAGTGCAAAAAAATTACAAACTACAAACAAAATAACTTTCTCTACATAACACCAAGTACTCTCCAGAAAATGAGAAACTCTCCATAATATCCCTCAAACAAGATACTCAATCTCTCTTGCACACAAAAAATCTCAAAACTCATAGTCAAAAGCACAATAGAAGTTCCCTCCTCAATGGAAGAAGGAAGATAACCCTAGGGTTTGAAGTGAAACCCTACTTCCTCCCACATATTCCTTTCCAAAGTTATCATGAAACTCTAGGGCGTTCTAAAGCATCTACTTATGTATCACTAGTTAAATTTTCCTTGCAAAAAGATTCCAAAATAAAATTTTGGTTGTCGACGGTGTAGCTACACTCGTGCCTAGGATAATTACACTGTAGGCCAGCTTAGCTATGCCTGATCTTATCATAACTATGTCAGACAGTTGATTGAAAGGATAGTGTAATAATGTTAAAAATGTCATAAGTGCGTGAGTCCAACATTTTTACTTGCTTATTGTTTTGTCTTTGCAATGTGTCTTCAACCCCTGTAACTTGCAAAATATCACCAAGAATCCTTCTACGAACATAAAGTCATGATAAATATAGAAAGAATTATTGCATTTAATGTAAAAAAATTATGTAAATTTATATTATATCAATTCCCTCAAACTTATCTATTACTTACCCTTAAGTAATCACATGTCTAACCGAGACTTACTAAAGTTCATAGTCCTCATGTGGGTCCTCCTAATTATTTAACAAGATTATGTAAATATAACAAAATAAGTGCAAATATTATTTCATGGTTAGATTATTATTAATGTTCAACAATCTAAGACTTTCTTTAATACCTCTTTTTCTGAGCTTTGGCATATCTCAAAAATCGTAGTCAAGTGTGATTGCAATACATTCATTTTCCATAGATTTTTTTAAGTCATTAAAAAAATCTAAAATTCCTTAACTTTTTCAAAATATAATATTTAATATTTATATTAAAAACATTTTAAATTTTATTAATTAGGAAGGTAATTAGACATCACTTTTAAATTTTCATGCTTAACCTAAAGCTTCTTCTCAAAAATAATTGGGCACTTCATTTTCTTTTGATTTGTCTTTTCACTTAATGCTTTGCACATTTCTTTTCTTTTTTTACTTCTCTTTTTTCCTTTTCTTCTTATTTTAGACCCAAAATCATCTTTAATTTCTTTAAGAATTATAATATGTGGTTAAGCATATTTCTTCTATGAATTTTGATTATCTTGTATCTCACAATTTCTAATCCTTAAAGATTCATTAACAAGAATTCCATAATACAAAAAACTCATTTAAAAGTTAAGATCAATTAATTTATTTGAAGTCAAAATTTTAAAACTTGATTATCCTTGGTTAATTACTTCTATTTAATCACATCCTTCCAATCATTCTGAAATTTTTATGGTTCAGATAAAAGTTAATAAAGTGAAGGATTTAGTTATTAAGAAATTAATTCTAACATTTATGTTTCTAATGAATGTTTTATCTAATCTAGTTAAATTTTCAGGCTTCTTGTCACGAGTCACTATTTTAAAGTATAGTTAACAAATTAAATATGTGATTTACTCTTGGGCAAGTGTACATGCATAACTCCCTCCACCAAACTTACATTATGTCCTATACATGTCATATGAAAAAAATACATGAATGAAAGAAGAGAGAAAGTAACAATTGGGGATCACTTCACAACAAAATAAAATAAAATAAAGATTGATAAAGTACATTGATACCTACTTTGACAATGTCTCTAAATAGCACTAGCATGATAATCTTCGAATAAAATGCATGTATAAGAAAAACATAAAACAAAATAACAAAAGTCTCACTCAAATTAATAGATAATGCTTGAGTTGCCTCCCAAGATAGCACTTGGTTTAATGTCCTCAACCAAACCATACTGAACCATATCAATCAAAAAAGGGTTCTCCATGATAAAGTAACTTTTTTTCAACAATCCTTCATCAATCGTCCAAATTTTTAACTGTGTTGGAGTATTTCCCAAGTCATGAAATATCATTCTTAATATAGGATCTACCTTATTTTACTTTTTAATAGTTTCTCAATCTCACTCAGGGGGGGGGGGGGGGGGGGGGGTGAAATCAAATGATAAACTCTACGAAATACTTATTGGTCCAAAACTCTTAGTAGCTCCCCCTTTTATAAATCACTCGAGTCAATGGAACTTGATGCGGTGTTTATTGTGTGTTGCTTTTGTAAATTTTTTACAATATTGCAAAACACACATGAAAACACTAATAATAAATATGCAATTCAATCCCAATAAAAATAACTCTAGTAAAAATAATTTTATCTATTAAAATCTTTAAATTGTCAAACTCTTGATAATAAAACAAGTATACATATCGCTCAAGTAAAAAAGGGCTCTAATGGAGTCCTAAGTATCAGTCCCACAAGGAAGTTGGAAACTCTTATGATTATAATATAAAACACAAAATTCAAGCTACTAAACTTAAGTGCAAAATTCAAATCTAAAGTAATTGAGTGTATGTTAAATAAAATGCAGTTAAAAAAACTAAGTTAACTAAACCAATTGCTAAACTTCAAAAGTAAACTTATAAAAATAAACAAAGTTTACTTGAAGAAGAGTTCAAATTTAAGAAGCATCCTTCCCCTTTACAATGAGTATATGGATTGTGAACAAATTAAAATCATTTAAAATTATATATAAAACTGTATTGTGTCAAATAGGAGCAATCCTATTATTTACCCTCTTTTAAGTGCATAAATAACATTGACTAATTCAGAGTTCGGTCCCTAATTCTGTGGTTAGGTTGTGAAGATATCGACTCTCACTCCAGAGCTCCCACTTCTCCCTTTTTTAAGGGCTAACAATATCACATTAGTTTCCAATCAATAAGACCAAATTGGAGATTTTAATCTGTCACCATAAAATATCCAATTTTGCATCCAACAAAGTATATTTCCTTATTTATTTGCACTCGACCTCATGGATTATATTCTCACCCGCGGAATTGAATGTGAATCTCACCATGTTGTAGAAATCATAGCTCTTTTGGATCATAAATTTTTCAACACATTTTAATATTTCAATTGGCCAGTTTGAAAAGTAAATGTAGATCGGAGTTTAAATGATCACAAATTATTGACATTTAAAATTATATAAAATAAAATCAATTCACAAAAACCATATCTCAAAGTAGGGAGAAGGATAAAGAAGATTACTCAGAATTCAAGAGAAAGAAACAACAAAACATGGATTTCATATATAAAAATAAATTTACAAAATAAAGAAATAAAAGACACAACTTATCTCACACTCATTCTCAAGCAAATCCGTAGAAGTTCCCCTTAAGCACTTTCCCTCTTTACAAGCACTCTCAATTTGTTCTTAGAAATGTAATAAAGAAGAAATCTCTCACTTTCCCTCTCCTCTTACAACCCTAGAAGAAAATCTCCAAGTCTCTCACTCTTTCACTTGCCTCTCACCTCTCTCTTCTCTTACCACCAAACCTATCATCAGCTCTACAGTCCTCTCCTTTTAATTAGTGGCTACCTGCTCTCAAAAAGAATTTAAAAGAACTTCTCAAATTCTCTCCAAAATTCACACCTTTTTAATCCCAAAAGACATATTAATTCATTCATGAGACATATCCTTTCACTAAATAACTTTCTAAAGTGTTTAGATGCATTGAATCACTCCATGGGTGAGGTTTAACACATTTGAAGCCTTCAAAATCCCCTTAAAATTTGTCCTGAACCGTTTTAATCCATCAAATATTGTCTCTGACGCATTAGGAGTCAATTTACCTATGTTTATGTTGTTTTGGGTTCTGACACTTCAGACGCCGCTTCTCTGTATAATGGTGCTTCAGGTGCCAGTTCTGGCGCTTCAAGCTCCAGCTCTCTAGAAGATGGTACTTCAGGTGCCAATTTGACGCCTCAAGCTCTAGAATCACAAGTTCTCTTTTTTGTTCAAAATTTTCTCCTTTTGCTACTTTTGCTCCAAATGCCTAAAATTGATATACCTGCAACAAAAACATAAAAATACCCTTCTTTAAAGTGCAATATCAGCAAAAATAAGCATAAAATGTAAACTTAAATGAACACATTATTTTGTTGTTTAAAAACCCCCCAAACTTAAATGTTACTTGTCCTCAAGTGATTCTTTCACTACATAAAAATATGACTTAGGATAGAGACTAACATATAAACTTCTATGATTTAGTTAAATAAAAGAAATATTATACTTTGAGAAAAACTTTTAATAACTTAGATTAAAATTATAAGTATAAAAATACTTAGTAATTAAATCTAAGATTTTTGAATCTTCATTCATTTCAAGAAGAACTGTAATTATTATATCAAAGGTACCTAGAATATCCATATTAAAAAGAATTTCTTGAAAACTTTCCTTTTAAGGGTGCTAATACTCAAACACAATTTTAGAAAATGTAATAAAGCCTTTTCCTCAAGTTGATTCAATTGAAGCCAATTTTTTATTAGGCATCTCCTCGAGTTTCTCCTCACATTCTATTTTTTCTTTTCTTTTTTTTTATTTTATTCAAGATATTTTCAATCCTTTATTTTCTTTTCTTTTTCAAGTGAGGATTCAATATCTAGATAGTCTTTAATAATTTTGAACATCACTTTCCTATTCTTAAAGTTAAAACTTTTTACCTTTCTTCATTTTATAAATTCATATCAATTTTGATGATTTTTTATAAAGTCTCGTTCTTTTCTTCTTTCATGAAACTCTAAGATTCTTAATACTTCAAAAATACAATTTTCTTTACTTTAAATAAAAAAACATAGTCTTATCCTCTCATACCAAATATCTTTAACTTTAGAATTGAGCTTCATTTTTAAAACTTTTGCCTAAATTTACCATAATATTTACAAACATAAATATAGTCATTTAAAATTAAATCTTAATAGACAAGGTAATGTTAAATTAATTTGAAAATTAGAGTTAATTGAGGACATATAAAATTTAGTTTACTTGTTTTTAAAAGAAATTTTTCTTTCCCCTAAACTTAAATGTTTAAGTAATTAAAATTGTTCAGTACAAAAATCTTATAGTTAAAAGAAAATAGTAAATGCATAAAAAAAACTAACATGTAGAGGATTTCTAAATATGAAACTCGGCTCCGGTATATTGTAGGTACTAACTTTAAAATACAGGCTTTAAAGCATTAAATGATACATAATATATTTCAAAGGATTTGCTAAGAATTAAAAACATAAATAGAAATTGAAAATAATTAAAAATACAGAAAAATAAAAATCTACAATCTCTATCACGGTTAAGTCCATAGTACAACACTAAATAAAAGTTCCTATTATAACATTTTTAAAGAAAATAAATAATCAAAATAACAAACAAACAAAAAAAACTCCTAAATTATCAGTCATCATCCTCTTCCTCATCAACTTCTTCTTCTTCTTCTTCTTCTTCTTCTTCTTCTTCATGATCTGACACATGAGTAAAAATGGAGCAAGTCAAAATTCCACATTATAATTACCCCTTTGAAATCTAATCATGGCCTTATGATATGCTATATTAAATTGAACTCTCCTATGTTGATATTCATCATTATATGCATCCTTTATTTTAACCCTACAGTCTTATTTTGTAAATTTGCAATATCAATTTGTTGGATAATAAGTTACTCTATGATGTTCTCAAGTGAAGTAGAGCTGGAAGTAGAAGGCCCTGCAACAGATGTTGAGGGTCTATCACTTCCTCCACTCCTGGATTCAGCAAATGATTCAAATCTTTAGACTATGTGTTTGCCAATTGGTTTTTATAGCTGCAGCTTATCTTCATTTCTATTAAACTCTACTCTTGATTTTTCACATAAATTGAAAATCAGGTTAGGGTATCCCAAACCACTAGTTGTAGCACTCTTAGCTAAACTCTGAGCATTATGCGCTATAAAAGCACCAACATCTACTACCTTCATTTGTTGAATGTAGATGTTTAGCACAACTCTTTCCTTCGTTACTTCGCTCAGATAATTCATTCGAAGTAATTTTATAGAGATAAAGTAATGTCATACCTTTGATTGAAAATTCATCATGGAAGTGGAGAAATTAACTTTCTTATTATTTTTAATTTTCCATTCTCCCCTTCAATCAATCAAAAAGGCAATTACTTCATCCAGTGATGAGTCATCCATCACGAATGCAACATATTCACAATGGAATTCATTTCCCAATTCATAAAATGCATTGCTCCTCCTCTTAGAAAATTCAACTTGCTTACCGCTGATGCGCCCCTAGTGTGTACTGTTCTTCTACGTGCTATATGTCAATTTAAATCCCAAGTAACAATGGCAAAAAATTGACCCATCTCAAAATTACGTAGTAATTTAGCTTTCAAAAATATGGCCAAAATATTAACCAAATTTATTTAAAATTTTTAAAGTGCAAAAAAGAAATGTTATATAAAATATATAAAATAGTTCACACTCTAGGAGTTCTACGCAAGTGCAAGTATCGCTTCAAGTAATATAGGGCTTTCTTTAAAAATTCTAGAATCGATCCCACAGTGAAGTACAGTAAGAAATTCCTTAGGCTAATTCTAGTCAAATACTATTAAGACTTAGTTTGGAAGATGGAAATTCTTATCATAATAACATAAATCACAATATTTCAACTATAAAATTTAAAGTAAGAAAGACAATTTATAATGGGTTTAGTGAATGCTAATAGAAATGTAACAAAAAAACTAAGTTTGCTAAAATAATTTCTAAACTTCAAAGTTAAATTTAATAATACTAAATAAAATTTTTGTGAAGAAAAGTTCAAATTTAAGAAAGCATCCCTCCCTCTTACAATCAGTATATGGATAATGAAGAAATTAAAATTATTTAAAAATATATAAAAAAAATTTTATGCCAGATAGGAACAATTATATTCTTTACACTCTTTCGAGTGTATAAAAAAATATTGACTAATTAGAGTTTGGTCCCTAATTCCGTGGTTAGGCTGGGAGGATACTGACTGCCACTCCAGAGCTCCCACTACTCCCTCACCTGAGGGCTAACATTCTCGCATCGATTTCCAATCAACTGGACCAAATTGAGAATTTTAATCTGTCACCTTAAAATCTTCAATTATGCATCCAACAAAGTATATTTCCCTATTCATTTGCACTAAACCTCATGGATTAAATACTCTCCCATAAAATCAAATGTGATTCTCCCCATGTTGTAGAAATTGTAGCCTTGTTGGAACATATGTTTCTCAACACATTTTCACATTTCAATTGGCCATATCAAAAAGTAAATGAATATTAAAATTCAAATCATCACAAATTATTGATATTTAAAACCATATAAAACAAAATCAATTCTTCACAAAATCATATCTCATTGTAGGGAGAAGGATAAAAAAGACTACTTAGAATTCATGAGATAAATAAGATAAAATACAAATTTTATATATAAAAATAAGTTTTCAAAACAAAAAAATAAAAGAACACAACTTATCTCACAATCCTTCCCAAAAAAATCCCTAGAATTTCTCTTTGAGTACTTTCCCTCTTTACACGTACATTCAATTCTCTCCTAGAAATGTAATGAAGAAGAAACTTGTCACCTTCTCTCTCCTCTTACAATCCTTAAAGAAAATTGCCAAGTCCTTAAATTTCTCTCTCTCTCTCTCTCTTGCTTTCTTCTTCCTCTAACTCTCACGCCACACACTCACACACACACACACACCCCACACACCAAACAAACTCCTCTTCAAGCCTAGACTTCCCTTTCTTTTATAAAAGGCTGCCTCCCTCCAAAAATAATTCAAAATTCCCTCCAAAATTCTATCCAAAAGTAAACTCTTTCGAATTCAAAAGACAAATCCATTGATCCAAGAGAAATATCCTATTATAAAAGAACCTTCCAAAGTGTCTAGATATAGTGAATCACTGTAAGGGGTGTTTAGAACAAGTGTCCCTTTGAAAATTTAGGCAAAATTCATCACGAACCTTCTTAATCTGCAAAAGTCATCTCTGGTGCATCTTGCATGAGCTCTCTGTCAAATGGCACATCATGCGCCAATTTGGCGCATCTTGTGCCACCCTACAACAAATCCTCTGTTTTGCTCTGTTTGGCTCTGTTTCAGCTCAATTTTGCCCTGTTTCAGTTGTGTTTCACTCCTAACAAATACACCTACAAACTAAGCATGAAAACAACCTTTCTTTAAAGTGTAATTTCATTCAAAACATGTAAGAAATGTAAGGTATATTAAGCATAGAAAGACATACCAAAATGTGTCAAGATAATTTTCTTTCTTGCTTGTTTTTACTCCAAATTGCACAATTTTTGCTTCTTTATCTCCCAAAGTTCATTTCTTGTATCTGAAACAAAAAATATAAAAAATACCTTCTTTTAAAGTGTAATATCATTAAAAATCATTAAAATTAAGTATAAAATATATATGAAAAAGTAGGTAATTTTTATGTGTATAAAAATCCTCCAAACTTAAATGATACTTGTCATCAAGTAAACCTTTTATTACATAAAAATATGACTTAGGATAGAGATTAACTTATAAACTTCTATACTTTAGTTTAATAAATAAAATAATATAATTTAAGAAAAACTTTTAATAACTTAGATTAAACTATAAATATAAGAATACTTAGTAATCAAATCTAAGATTTCTGAATCTCCGCACATTTCAAGAAGAACTATGCTTTGTTATATCAAGGATATTTAGAATATCCATATAAAAAAAGAACTTCATGAAAACTTTATATTAATGCTACTAATACTCCAATATAAGTTTAGAAAATGTAATAAAGCCTTTTCCTTAAGTTGATTCAAGTGAAGCCAATTTTTTATTAGGCAGATATCTCCTCAAGCTTCTCCTCACATTCCTTTTTTTTTCTTTTCTTCCTTTTTTTTATTCAGGATCTATTAAATCCTTTTTTTCATTTCTTTTTCAACTTATGATTAATATATCGGGATAACCTTTAATAATTTAGAAGAGAATGAGTATATCAGAAATACCTAGTGACCTTGAGATAAACAGATATCAAAAATATTTTTGGTATTTTGTATTTTCTTTAAAATAAACACACAATATTTAAACACACTATATAATAATATTAAAAATTTGAAATCAAAGACTTATAGGTTTAACCATAAATCTCTGAAAGTTTATACCAAAGCTTCCCCGGCAACGGTGCCAAAAACTTGATGCGCCCTAATACGTGTAAAAATTACCTACTTTTTCATATATATTTTATGCTTAATTTTAATAATTTTAAATGATATTACACTTTAAAAGAAACAGTTTTGCATGCTTTTGGTTTTAGGTATAAGAAATGAACTTTTGGAGAAAATGAAGCAAAAATGGTGCAATTTGAAGTAAAAATGATCAAGAATAAAAACTCTGACTTGGCACATTTCGATATGTCTTTCGATGATTAATCTATTTTACATTTCTCACATGCTTTTAATGAAATTAAACTTTAAATAAAGTTTGTTTTCATGCTTATTTTGTAGGTATATATGTTAGGAGTGAAACACAACTAAAACGGGGCGAAACGGAGCTGAAACGGAGCCAAACAAAGAAAAATAGTGGAGCTGCTATGGAGTGGCACATGATGCGTCAAACCAGCACATGATGTACCAAAATCCATAGAACTGGTGCATGATGTGCCAGAGATGACTTTTTGCGGACTAAGGTTGTTCGACATGAATTTTGGGCAAATTTTCAGAGGAACATTTGTTCTAAACACCCCTTGGAGTGATTCAATGCATCTAGATACTTTGCGTCCTTTTATGAAGGGATATGTTTTTTGGATCAATGGACATATCTTTTGAATTCAAAAGAGTTGGCTTTTGAATAGAATTTTGGAGGGAATTTTGAATTCTTTTTGTAGGGAGGCAACCTTTTATAAAAGAGAGGGAAGTCTAGGGCTTGAAGAGGAGTTTTGAGTGGTGTGTATGTGTGTGTGCGTGTGTATGTGTGTGGGGCATGAGAGTGAGAAGAAGGAAAGGGAGAGAGAGAGAGAGAGAGAGAGAGAGAGAGAAAGGAAAGGGCATGTAAATTTTCTTCAAGGATTGTAAGAGGATAGGAAATGTAAAAGATTTCTTCTTCATTACACTTAGAAGAGAGAATTGAGAGTGCTTTTAAAGAGGGAAAGTTATTGAAGAGAACTTGTAAGAATTTTCTTGGGAAGGATTGTGAGATAAGTTGTGTTCTTTATTTCTTTGTTTTGTATTTTATATACAAAATCTATGTTTTGTCGCATCTTTCTCATGAATTCTGAGTAGTCTTTTTTATCCTTCTCCCTACAATGAGATTTAGTTTTGTGAAGAATTAATTTGGTTTTATATGACTTTAAATGTCAAAAATTTATGATGATTCAAACTTTGATCATCATTTACTTTTTGATCTGGCCAACTGAAATGTTAAAGCTTGTTGAGAAACATATCTTCTGACAGGGCTATGATTTCTACAACATGGGGAGAATCACATTTAATTTCATTGGAGAGTATTTCATCCATGGAATTGGGTACAAATAAATAAGGAAATATACTTTATTGGATGCAGAATTAGAGATTTTAAGGTGATAGATTAAAATCCCCAATTTGGTCTAATTGATTGGAAACTGATGCAAGATTGTTAGCCCTTAGGTGAGGGAGTAGTGGGAGCTCTGGAGTGGCAGCCGGTAACCTCCCAGCCTAACCACATAATTAGGGATCAATCTCTAGATTAGTTAATATTCTTTGTGCACTTGGAAGAAGGTAAAGAATATGATTGCTTCTATTTAACACAAAACAAATTTTATTAATTTTCAAAAGATTTTAATTTCTTCACAATTCATATACTCATTGTAAAGAGGAAGGATGCTTTCTTAAACTTGAACATTTTGTCACAAAACTTTGTATAGTCAAAGTAAATTTAACTTTGAAGTTTAGAAATTAGTTTAATAGACTTAGTTCTTTTAGTTACATTTTTATTAGCATTCATTAAACCCATTTTAATTTTTCTTTCTTACTTTAATTTTTATAGTTTTAATATTTTGATTTATGTTATTATTAGAAGAACTTCCAATATACAAACTAAGACTTGATAGTAGTATACTAGAATCAGCCTAAAGGATTTCTTACTGCACTTCTCTGTGGGATCGATAAGAAAACTCTATATTGCATGAAGCGATACGTACACTTGCGTAGAACCACTAGTGTGTGAACTATTTCATATATTTTATATAACATTTAAGTTTTACACACTAAATACTTAATATAAATTGGGTCAAGTTTTTGGCCATATTTTTTAAGCTAAATTACTGTATAAATTTTGGAATGGGTAAAGTTTTTGGCACTATTACTAGGATTTAAATTGACATAATACACGCAGTAAAGCAACACACTATAGGGGTGCATTAAGTTTTTGGCACTGTTGTCATGGAAGCTTCGGTAAGAACTTTAAGAGAATTTTAGTTAATCCTGTAAGACTTAGATTTGGAATTTATATTTTTATTATATAGTGTGTTTAATTATTGTGTGTTTATTTTCAAAGAAATCCAAAATACCAAAAATATTTTTGATATATGTCCTATTAGTTAAGTCTTTAGATTTGTATGCATAGTTCAGGAGCTGAAAAGCATGAATTTTACAAGTCAGATTTGGAGAGAACTTTTGGGAGAGATTTTAAAAGACTACATGAATTTAATGTAAAAGTTGCAGATCAACGATATAATGAATATTTAGATTTGAATTATAATGCTAGTAGCTTTTAAAGAGTAAAACTCAAGAGTGTGGCAAATTTTCAATAAGATATTCTTACAATTTAATTTCTCAGGTTGCAAATATTGAGAGGAAGTTGGATCAACACATATAAAGATATCCTCAAGAAATCTCAATTATATTGGAAAATTCATTTGGACAATGGATTGAAACTGGCCATGAGGTTCATAATTCTTATTCTGATTATTATAGTCCAGGTTTGGAAAATCATTTGAATTTTAACAGGAATAATAATTTTGGAGGAAAAGGCCAATGTTGGGAAGATAATCAATTTAATCGGACATGTAGTTGGAATAATCATGGCTATTATAATGATAAACTTGTGTTTTCTCATAATTTTAACTTTAACCCCCATAATGATGAGAAGGATTTTAGAAAAAGGTTGTTATTTAAACGGAGAGTGAGCTGGAGTGTTAAGGGACCACAATAAGGAATATAGAAAACCAACTGGGATTATTAACTCAATTAATAAACCAACTCAATTTAACTCCAACCAACAGGATGAGGAGAAGGAAATAATGTTAGAAGAGGTTGTGATTCAAATGAAGAGTGAGCTAGAAAATCAAGAAGTTGCACTAAGGAATATAAAAAACTAACTGGGGCAGATTATTAATGCAATTAACAGTTATCCCCTAGAGATCTTACCTAGTGACCCTAAGATAAACAAGGAGATGAATGATGAGCAATTTGAAATTATTGAACTAATATTTAGAAGAGAATTTGAGGATATGTTTCAAAAGAACATTAAGTTGAGAAATGAGGATAAGGAGATTGAAAGACCATGAAAAAAATTCCTAAGGAATTAGAAAAACTTATTTCCTCAACAAAAATAAATATAGAAAGACCACCTATACCATTTACTCAGTACCAAGGGGAAGAATTAAAAGACAACCTTGAACAAAAGAGTAAACTAGAAGAATTTGATCCAAATTTTGAATTATCTAGAAAGAATCCGATACAAATTTGGGAGATCTTGAAGTATCTTTTAAAGATCCATTTCTTATAAAATTTAAGGATGATATTAATATGAAAATTGATAAAATCCCTAGAAGAATATTGGATCTAGAAAAAAATATGAGGAACAAGGATAGGAATCAATCTGAAAAGGAAGAGCTGAAAGAAAAATATTAATTCAAGGACTTTATAGGAATCCCTAGATCTGGAAAAGATTAGGTGATTGACTAATGATTACTTAAATGAAATTTTGATCCAAGTGGAATCATTTGTCAGGCTGACAATGTTAAACAAAGTGCTTTATGGGAGGCAACCCATAGTTATCAGTGTTGTTTAATTTAATGTGCTTGAGAGATATGATTGTTTATGTAGTATTGTGTTTACTTTAGTGTAGATTGATCAGTTTGGTTGATGATTGGCAGATGTTTGGATTGTTAGTAGTTTTATTTTATTTTTGTGTGTCATGAGGGAGGTGATTCCTTAACATCTTATTAAGGATAGAATTATATATTCTCTTGTAGTAGTTGGATTGATGAGTCTACTACGAGCCGGGTCTCACCTGGACTTGAAATTTACAAGAGACATCATGAATTGTAACAGTGACAGTTCCATCTCAATTTTTTTACTTCTTTTCTCTGACTTTGTTTTTATTTGATAAGAGTAGCTAACCTATTTGATGAGTAACATGAAGATGAATTTACACTATCCTTTTAACTACTAGAGGTGCTTAATTATTAAGATTTGGTGATGCCTGGGGTTGGTGCTCGAGAACTAATATATACGGTACAATCTTATCTTTGGGATTAGAATCTATACAATCATTTATAAGTACCAAATATATCTGTGTAGCCAAATATATCTGTGTAGTGATTCCATTAAAAATTGGAAGTAAGTTAAGTTAAAGGAAGAATTGACCTGATTTATCATGTGTGTTTGTGTTTGTATTACAATAATATAAAGATTTGGAGAACACATAAATATATATATTCTTATGCCAATACCTATTCTTCTTGTTAGACCTTTCTTTCCATTTTATTGAGCATCTTTTAGTTTAGACTTACTTTTTATTGCATATTGTTCTATTGTGATGAATACTTGTAGATGTTTCTGATAGATAGAATTTTTAAACTATTTTTCTTCCTTTTTATATTTTTTGTATTAATTGTTTTACATGTTTAAAATCAAGTTTGAGGGTATGAAGAAAAATAAATTTTAAACTTAGTATACTTCCTTTCTAGTTTAATATTATTGCAAGTATGTTTTAGGCTAGATTTACTTTTTCCCACAGTCCTTCTATCATGATTATGCATGTATATGAATTTGATAGGATGTTTTAGTAGTTAGTATATTCAACTTTTACTCTCTCTTACGGCTACATTTTAAGGAATTAAATGTAAAATATTTAAAAATTTAAGTTTGGGGGGAAGAAAATTTTCTTTTAAGAAAACAAGCAAACTAAATTTTATTTGTCCTCAATTTACTATATTTTAAAAATGAATTTAACATGACCTTGCACATTAGAGTTTAACATTAAATGATTATATTTATGTTTGTAAATATTATGGTAAATTTAGGTAAATGTTTGTAATAATGAAGGTCAATTCTAAAGTTAAGGTTATTTGGTATGAAAGGATAAGTCTATGTTTTTCTATTTAAAGTAAAGAAAACTGTATTTTTGAAGTATTAAAAATTTTAGAGGTTCATGTAAGAAAAAAATAATGAAGCTTTATGAAAAATCATAAACTAATATAAATTTATAAAGTGAAGAAAGCTAAGGAGTTTTGACTTTAAGAAGGGGATAATAAAGTTCAAAATTATTAAAGGCTATCCAGATATAGTAATCCTCACTTGAAAAAGAAAAAAAAAGAAAGGATTGAAAAGATCCTAAAATAAAAGAAAAAAGAAGAGAAAAGAAAAGAATAAGGAAAAAGAAAAGAAAATTGAGTGAAGAGAAGCTTGAGGAGATGCCTAATAAAAAATTGGCTTCACTCGAATCAACTTAAGGAAAAGGCTTTATTAGATTTTCTAAACTTGTATTGGCGTATTAGTAGCATTACTAGAAAAGTTTTCATAAAGTTATTTTTCATATGAATGTTATAAGTACCCTTGATATGACAAATTACAATTCTTCTTAAAATAAATAGAGATTCAGAAATCTTAAATTTGATTACTAAGTACTCTTTGACTTAGAGTTTGAATCTAAGTTATTAAAGACTTTTCTTTGCAAGCACTCTCAATTCCCTCTTTGCAAGCACTCTCAATTCCCTCTTCGCAAGAAATCTCAATTCTCTCTTAGAAGTTTATAAGTTAATCTCTATCTTAAGACATATTTTTATGTAGTAAAAAGGTTACTTGAGGACAAGTAACATTTAAGTTTGGGGGATTTTGATACGCCTAAAATTTACCTACTTTTTCATATATAATTTATGCTTTATTTTAATATTTTTTAATGATATTACACTTTAAAGGAATGTATTTTGCATATTTTTGTTTCAGGTACAAGAAATGATTTTTTTGGAGAAAATGAAGCAAAAATGGTGCAATTTGGAGCAAAAACGTGCAAAAAAGAAAATTCTTACTTGACAAATTTTGATATGTCTTTCTATGTTTAATCAACCTTACATTTCTCACATGTTTTGAATGAAATTCCACTTTAAAGAAAGGATGTTTTCATGCTTATTTTGTAGGCTTATCTGTTAGGAGCAAAACATAACTAAAATGGGGCGAAACAGAGCTTAAACTGAGCCAAACGAAGCAAAATGGTAGAGTTGCTGCGGAGTGGCGCATGGTGCGCCAAACCGACACATGATGCACCAAAATCTAGAGAACTAGCGCATGATGCACCAAAACTAGTGCTTGATACGCCACAGAAAAATTTTCGCATATTAAGGTGGTTCAAGACAAATTTTAGGCAAATTTTCAAAGGGACACTTGTTCTAAACACCCATTGGAGTGATTCAATGCATTTTAACACTTTTAAAGGTTATTTTATGAATGGATATGTCTCTTGGATCAACGGACATGTCTTTTGAATTCAAAAGAGCTAACTTTTGGATAGAATTTTAAGGGAAATTTTAAATTCTATTTGGAGGGAGGCAGCCTTTTATAAAAGAGTGGGAAGTCTAGGACTTGAATAGGAGTTTTGAGGGGTGTGTGTGTGTGTGTGTGTGTGGCATGAGAGTGAGAATAAGGAAAGAGAGAGAGAGAGAGGCAAGGGTATGTACATTTTCTTCAAGGATTGTAAGAGGAGAGGAAATGTGAGAGATTTATTCTTTATTACACTTCTAAGAGAGAATTGAGAGTGCTTGCAAAGAGGGAAAGTGCTTGAAGAGAACTTCTAGGGATTTGTTTGGGAAGGATTGTGAGATAAGTTGTGTTCTTTTATTTCTTTTTTTTGTAAACTTGTTTGTATATATGAAATATGTGTTTTATCGTATGCTTCTCATGAATTATGAGTAGTCATCTTTATCCTTCTCGCTATAATGAGATTTGATTTTGTGAAGAATTGATTTGGTTTTATATTTTTTTAAATGTTAAAAATTTGGGATGATTTGAACTTCAATCTTCATTTACTTTTTGATTTGGCCAATTGAAATGTTAAAGTTTTTTTAGAAACATATGTTTCGAAGTTCTATGATTTTTAAAACATTGGGAGAATCACATTTAACTTCATGGGAGAGAATTTCATTAATGAAGTTAGTTGCAAATAAATAGAGAAATATACTTTTTTTATACAAAATTTGAGATTTTAAGGTGACATATTAAAATCTCCAATTTGGTCAAATTGATTGGAAACTAATGCAAGATTGTTAGCCCTCACTAAGAGAGTAGTGGGAGCTCTGGAGTGGCAGTTGGTATCTTCCCAGACTAACCACAGAATTAGGGATCAAACTCTGGATTAGTCAATGTTCTTTATGTACTTGAAAGAGGGTAAAGAATAAGATTGCTCCAATTTGGCACAAAACACTTTTAATATATTTACAAATGTTTTTAATTTTTTTACAATCCATATACTCATTGTAAAGGGAAAGGATGTTTTCTTAAAATTGAAATTTTTATCACAAAACTTTGTTTAGTCTTAGTAAATTTAACTTTGAAGTTTAGAAATTAGTTTAATAAATTTAGTTCTTTTAGTGACATTTTTATTAACATTTATTAAACCCATTTTAATGTGTATTTCTTACTTTAATTTTTATAGTTTGATATTGTGATTTATGTTATTATTATAAGAATTTCCATCTTCCAAATTAAGACATGATAGTAGTATACTAGAATTATCCTAAGAGAATTATCCTAAGGGATTTCTTACTGCGCATTTCTATGGGATTGATATTGAGGTTTCTAAAGAAAGCCTTATATTACTTGAAGTGATACACGCACTTACCTAGAACCCTAGTGTGTGAACTATTTTATATATTTTATATAACATTTAAATTTTACACATTAAATACTTAATATAAATTGGGTCAAGTTTTTTGTCATATTTGGAAGCTAAATTACTGTGTAAATTTTGGAATGGGTCAAGTATTTTTCACTCTTTCCAGCGATTTAAATTGACTTAAAACACATACAAAAATAGTACACACTATGGGCGCATCATGCCCCTATTATGTGTTGTTTTTCTACGTGTTTTACATCAATTTAAGTCCCAGTAATAGTGCAAAAAATTTGACCTATCCCAAAATTACGCAATAGTTTAGCTTTCAAAACTATGGTCAAAATCTTGACCCAATTTATATTAAGTATTTAATGTGAAAAATAGAAATGTTATAAAAAATATATAAAATAGTTCACACACTAGGAGTTCTACGCAAGTGCACATTTCGCTTCAAGTTGTATAGGGTTTTCTTTAATAACCCCAGTATCAATCCCACAGAGAATCACAATAAAAAATTCCTTAGGCTAATTCTAGTCTACTACTATCAAGTTTTAGTTTGGAAGATGGAAATTCTTATGATAATAACAGAAATCACAATATTTAAAATATAAAAATTAAAGAAAGAAAAACAATTTAAAATGGATTTAAGGAATGCTAACAAAAATGTAACAATAAGAACTAAGTTTACTAAACCAATTTCTAAACTTCAAAGTTAAATTTTCTAAGACTCAACAAAGTTTTTGTGACAAAAAGTTCAAATTTAAGAAAGTTTACAATGAGTATATGGATTGTGAAGAAATTAAAATCATTTAAAAATTTATAAAAATAGTTTTGTTCCAAATAGGAGCAATCCTATTCTTTACTCTCTTTCGAGTACATGAAAAACATTGAATAATCCAGAGTTTGGTCTCTAATTCCGTGGTTAGGCTGGGAGGATATCGGCTGCCACTTCAGAGCTCCCTCTACACCCTCACCTGAGGGCTAACATTCTCACATCAATTTCCAATCAACTGGACCAAATTGGTGATTTTAATTTGTCACCTTAAAATCTCCAATTTTGCATCCAACAAAGTATATTTCCCTATTTAAATGCACTAAACCACATGGATGAAATACTCTTCCATGAAATCAAACGTGATTCTCCCCATGCTGTAGAAATCATAGTCGTTTCATAACATAGTTTCTCAACACATTTCAACATTTCAATTGGCTGAATCAAAAAGTAAATGAAGATCTGAATTCAAATCATCACAAATTATTGACATTTAAAACGATATAAAACAAAATTAATTATTCACAAAACCAAATCTCATTGTAGGGAGAAGGATAAAGAAGACTACTCAAAATTCATGAGAAGGATACAAGAAAACATGAATGTCATATATAAAAACAAGTTTACAAATAAGGAAATAAAAGAACAAAACTTATCTTACAATCCTTCCCAAGGAAATCCCAAGAAGTTCTGTTTGAGTGCTTTCCTTCTTTACAAGCACTTTCAATTCTCTCCTAGAAATGTAATGCAGAAGAAATCTGTCACCTTCCATCTCCTCTTACAATCCTTGAAGAAAATCTCCAAGTCCTTAACTTTCTCTCTCTCTCTCTCTCTCTCTCTCTTCTTCCTCTAACTCTCATGTCACACACACACACACACACACACACACACACACCACACGCCACACAAACTCCTCTTCAAGCCCTAGATTTCCCTCTCTTTTATAAAAGGCTGCCTTCCTCCAAAAAGAATTCAAAATTCCCTCCAAAATTCTATCCAAAAATCAACTCTTTCAAACTCAAAAGACATATACATTGATCCAAGAGACATATCCTATCATAAAACAACCTTCCAAAGTGTTTAGATGCAGTGAATCACTCCAGGGGGTGTTTAGAACAAGTGTCTCTTTGAAAATTTAAGCAAAACTCATCTCAAACCGCCTTAATCCGCAAAAAGTCATCTTTGGCATATCTTGCACCAATTCTGGTGCAACTTGTGCCAGCTCTCCATCAAATGGCGCATCTTGTACTACCCTGCAACAACTCCACTATTTTGCTCCGTTTGGCTCTGTTTCAACTCCTTTTCGCCTCATTTCAGTCATGTTTCACTCTTAATAGATATACCTACAAAATAAGCATAGAAAAAGTCTTTCTTTAAAGTGTAATTTCATTAAAAACAAGTGAGAAACTTAAAGTATATTAAGCATAGAAAGACATATCCAAATGTGTCAAATCAGAATTTTCTTTCTTGCTCGTTTTTACTCCAAATTGCACCATTTTTGCCTCATTTTCTCTAAAAAAGTTCATTTCTTGTAGCCTTCATTTAAAGTGTAATATCATTAAAAAAAATTATTAAAATTGAGCATAAAATAATTATGAAAAAGTAGGTAATTTTTAGGTGTATCAACCTCTTATGAGGATGTGATCATCTGAAGTAAATCATAATTTTGCATAGAACTCTTTGATTATTGGAACAATAGCTTCTGTAGTGAAGTAGCAGAATCTCTCTCACTAATTAGCGATGATCAACCTCTCAATCTCGCCACCTGGGTTAGCAAATGCTCACTCCTGAATCAATTTCCTTGAGCCCATTTTGGTATTATAGTTATTTTGGGCGTTATAATTGACAAATCTCCTTGCATTGAAATCTCCCGTATGCTTTCCTCTTTTCACACATGGTGCCATAGAAATTTCTATGGAAATTTAAATAAATTACAAAAAAAAATCTAACTCTATAAGTAAGATTATTTGGTAAGAAACTTTTCATCATGAGTTTTCTTTAAACTCCTTCAACAAATTCCCAAATTTCAGATTTTCCATAGTGTAGGATAAATCCATGATGAAAATAAAAATTTCTAAGTTAAAGTGAAGCTCTTACCACGAGAAGATGAAATCTAAGATCTTTAGCCTTTGAAATCTTTTTGAATCCATGCAATATCAAGCCCTAAGTTGAGGTTTAGAGGTAGGAGACGACTCAAGCGATAAAAATGAAGCTTTACTGGGCTATTTCATAGCCGTTTTTGGGAATTTGGTGCCTCGGACGCCAACGCCAAAATTTTTTAAATTTCATTTTTATGTGGAAATCTACTGTGTACCGCATTACGTTAACCTCTAACTAGCTTAATTAAAAATTATACTCATAATTGAACAATATTCTAACACAAATTTCATAAACAAAAAAAAATCACATTTATATATAAAATCCACACAATTACAAAGTGATAGTTTTCAAGCCAATAAAATCTAATTTAGTGTCCAAAGCAAACCAAACATCTTAACACTGAAAACTAAGTTTCAAAATACTCAACAACTGACACAAATAAAGTCCAACAATGAAAGAAAATGCAATCCAATATAACACCATAACAAAATTAAGCACTACTAAATAAGCATTCCATGCATAAAGTTCAAAGATCTTCTTTGCTCTCATCCTCTTATATGTTTCTTATGGATTGGTAGTGCATATACAAGTTTTAAAAATGACAATAAAGAAAATTTTCTGTCTAATCTTCCTCGATCCAAGTATTTTTCTTGAACATATGCACCAAACCATATTCAATACCTCTACTGAGTTCAAAATGTTCCTTCATCCTCTAATCTAGATGATCCAGCATTTCAGAAACATTCCCAATTGAATGCATAAGGTTATGTACCTCTTTCTCTATCTTCTTGATCCACTTCAAAAGTGCATTTGAACTAAAGTAAGGTTGAATAGGTGAATTCTGGGATGATTGATTCATCAGTATATTCATATCATTCTCATCCCCCATTCCTATGTTGTTGTAATAAACTTCTGGGTCCATAAGCTTCCAAGGAAGAAGCACTTTTTCCTAATTTTTATAAGGCACTTGCGATTGACTGCATAGTAGCAATATAGTAGATGGATGTCCCAGTCTATTAGTAGATCCATTGATGATCAAACCCAAAATAAATTTCATAATTATTGCACCTAGAACAATAGGTTTTCCAGTTTGAATGCAATAATTCAAAATAGTACTCTCCTTAGCCACCTTACTGATATTCATGGTAGACAGTAATTTTGATGCAATAAATAAATGTCATGCCTTAGATGTAGAATTCAACAATGATGAAGAAAAACTTACATTCTCATTATCTCTAGTCTCCCAATTTTCATCTTCAACCGTAAGAAACCGATAAAGTTCATTCATATTTACTCTTGTAGGGTAAAAATTTGCATAGTAGCAAATAGTGACACTTTCAATCATAAGCATATCATTTATTCTTGAATGAATTAATTGTACACACCTACCTCGAATGTAGACAACTCCTTGGTTAATTCCATAAAAATTTGGGTAAAACTCTATTACCACAGGGACAACTATGCCAACAGTGGTATAGTAAAGCATTTCCCACTATTTTTGTGCAATAATCTCCTCCTCTCGAGTATTCAGTGTGTAAATCCTTGATTCATAAATCCCATTTCCTTGATTAGCCTCTTATTCACAAGAACTCGATCGTATAACTTCTGCGCATTGAAACTAATGAACTTCCTCGGGTTGAAAATTTCATATCTCGTGGTATTTTTAGAGTGGGAAGCATTTAGATTTCAAGAATGCTAATTCTTCCCTTGTTTTCCCCTCTAAAATAGGTTTAGGAATCATTTTTTGGTAGTTATTAGAAAGGAAACCTGCCAAAAACTGTCTTTTAAAGCTTTTTAAGTTGTTCTGGTTGCCATGGCACATCAGGCGTCGATTCTGACACTTCAGGCGCCAGCTCATTGAAAAGTGGCACCTCAGGCACAAATTTCAAAATTTACACCATTTCATTTTAAATCCAAATAAATCTCAGATCTTCCATAAAATTAAGTAAATAAAGATGTTTTTAAATATTTTCTCAATTTCAAGTTTCTCAAGTACACAAAATCAATAAAACTACGAATATATATATATATATATATATATATATATATATATATATATATATAAGCAAAATAAGCAATGATAAATATGGGTTTTCTCACACAAAACGCTTGATTTAATGTCGTCATTCTGACATTCTCAGTCTTTACTCTAGATGACCCAACATTAAAATCTCTTTAAAAACTGGCCTTTGACCATCAAAATATGGTTTTAGTCTAGCCCGTTCACTTTAAATATCTTTCATGTCTTGGGATCTTCAAGATACTAGCTCCTAAATCACATAAATATTTTCCAAAAAATCTTTTGTCAATAGTGCAAAGAATAGTAAAACTACCGGGATCTTTATGTTTTTCTGGATGCTTTTTCTGAATTATAGCGCTACACTCTTCACTAAGTGCAACAGTTTCATTATCCATAAACTTCCCTTTCTTATTAAATATATCCTTCATAAACTTCACATAGATTGTCATTTGTACTAAGGCTTCAACAAATGGAATGTTTATAGTTAATTTCCTCATTATTTCAAAAAATTTTGAAAATTGGTTTTATTTGTTTTTCTGTTGCAATCTTTAAGGAAATTGAGGTGGTGGTATTTCTAACATAATTTTCATTGGTTTGATAGGACATTCTAACTCAAAACAAAAATCTTCATCAGATTTTTCATTTTCTACCTCTTATTTTTCAACTTCAACGTCTACTTCTTTTTGAACTTTTGTTTCCAATTCTTTTCCACTTCTTAGTTGAACAACCTTAATGTACTTTTTGTTCTGATCTTTAGGATTTATTTCAACATTAGTAGGAAACATTCCTAGAAGTCCATTTCTAAGTGCAGTAGCAATACATCCCAACTGATTTTCCATATTTCTAATTGCAGCTCCTTGACTTTGTAATTGACTTCCCATTTGCAAAATTAATTACTCTATTGATAATTTATTCTCCTTTCGTTGAAAATTACTATTAAATACTAGAGGGTAATAAGTTTTATAAGTTAGATTTTTTTGATTATTAGAGTTTCTTGATGGGTTTGCAACATTGTTCCTCAATTGCGGATTTGTTGCATTGGAGTTATTGTTACATCTGCTGAAATTTGGATGATTTTTCTAACCATGATTATAATAATTGAAATAAGGATTACTAAAATGATTATTTATTGCATTTAAATTCTCATTAGAAGACTAAGATTCTAACATTTGTCCCAATGTGTTTTCCTCAAGCACTGGTGGTGTCTGAGAATAATTCATTTCATATTGATCTATCTTCTTTGATATAACAGTTATTTGGGCAGTCAATATATATATTGAATCAGAATCATGAATACTAGCTATTCTTTTTAGATTTATCCTTTCATAGGGCTGCTAAAAATTATTAGTTGTCATCCTTCAATTAATGAATAGGCTTCATCAAATGGTTTTGACATTAATAACCCACTAGCAATAGCATCAATTATCAATTTATGAGATCCAACCAATCCATTATAAAAATTTTGAATTATTAGCCAGTCTGGTAATGCATGGTGTGAACACTTCCTAAGGAGATCTTTAAATCTTTGTCAAGCTTCATAAATTTATTCCCCTTCAAATTGACAAAAAGATGTAATATCATTTCTAAGCTTAGCAGTTTTTTATGGTGAGAAATATTTAGATAATTTTTTTTGTGAGAAGTTTCCCCCAGTTACGATAGATCTATGTGCTAATGAGTTTAACCACATATTAGCTTTATCCTTTAATGAAAAAGAAAAACTCTAAGTCTGATGGCATCATTCGACACTCCATATTTAAATGTAGTGCACAATTCTAGAAAACTAGCAAGGTGTAAGTTAGGATCTCAGTTAGTGTTCCTCTAAACTGATTATTTTAGCAGATTTAAGTTCAAATAAATTGGCAGCTATAACAGGGTTTTATATACTCAAATGAATTTCATCTATTGTAGGATTAACATAATCTCTTAAAGGTCTCTGATGATGTTCATTTTTATTTCCAGAATTATTTAAATTGCAAGTCATTTTGCTAAAATTATCTCTCTCTCTTTTTTGTTTTTGAATTTTTCTAATTGTTCTTCCTAACTAAATCGTAAGGTACTAAATTTGAAAATCTTAAACTATGCATAAACAAACACAATAAGCAAATAAAATAAGCAAACACTCTAAAATATGAAAGTATTCAAATTAAACTACAATAAGTTTTTTCAGTTCCAATAAAATGTTGTAAATTATAAAATAATTAACTGTTACTTCCCCGGCAATGGCACGTGGCACTTGATGTGGTGTTTGTTGTGTGTTGCTTTTGTAAATATTTTTCAATATTCAAAACACACACGACAATACTAAAAATAAATATGCAATTCAATCCCTATAAAAATAACACTAGTAAAAATAATTTTATCTTTTAAAATCTTTAAACTGTCAAACTTGTGATAATAACGTAAGTATACATATCACTCAAGTAATAAAGGGCTCTAATAGAGTCTTAAGTATTGATCCCACACGGAAGTTGAAAATTCTTATGATTATAATGTAAAACACAAAATTAAAACTACTAAACTTAAGTAAGAAATTCAAATCTAAACTAATTGAGTGTATGCTAAATAAAATTCAATTAAAAGAACTAAGTTAACTAAACTAATTGCTAAACTTTAAAAGTAAATTTATAAAACTAAACAAAGTTTCTATGACGAAGAGTTCAAATTTAAGAAAATATCATCACCTTTACAATGAGTTTATTGCTTGTATTATGCCAAATAGGAGCAATCATATTCTTTACCCTCTTTCAATTGCATAAAGAACATTGAATAATCTAGAGTTTGGTCCCTAATTCTATGGTTAGGTTTGGAGGATACCGACTCCCACTCTAGAGCTCCCACTTCTCCCTCGCCTGAGGGCTAACAATCTCGCCTTAGTTTTCAATCAACTAGACCAAATTGATGATTTTACTCTGTCACCTTAAAACATTTAAAACCGTATTAAAAAAAATTAATTCTTTACAAAAATCATATCTCAGAGTAGGGGGAATGATAAAGAAGACTACTCAGAATTCATGAGAAGGAAACAATAAAAAACAGATTTCATATATAAAAACAAGTTTACAAAACAAAGAAATAAAAAACACACCTTATCTCACACTCCTTCTCAAGAAAATCCCTAGAAGTTCCCTTTAAGAATTTTCTCTCTTTACAAGCACTCTCAATTCTCTCTTAAAAATGTCACTTTCCCTCTCCTCTTACAACCCTATAAGAAAATGTCCAAGTCCCTCACACACTCACTTGCCTCTCGTCTCTCTCTTCTCTTGCCACCGAACCTCTCTTCAACCCTAGACTCCTCTCCTTTTAATTAGTTTCTACCTCCTCTCAAAAAGAATTCAAAATTCCCTCCCAAATTCTCTCCAAAAGTCACACATTTTTAATCCCAAAAAAAATGTTCTTTCATTCAAGAGATATCCTTTCATTAGAGAACTTTCCAAAGTATCTAGATGCATTGAATCACTCCATGGAGTGTTTGACACATTTGAAGCCATCAAATCTACCAAAAATTAATCCTAAACTGCCTTAATCCATCAAATATCATCTCTGGCGCTTCAAGCGCCAAGTTACTTAAGTCCATGTTGTTTTGGGTTCTGGCGCTTCAGGCACTGCTTCTCTGTATATTGGCACTTCAGGCACCAACTCTCTGGAAAATGACGCTTTAGTCGCCAATTTGGCGCCTCAGGCACCAGAATCACAAAGTTCTCTATTTTGGCTCCAAATTTCCTCATTTTTGCTAGTTTTGCTCCAAAAGCCTAAAATTGATATACCCGCAACAAAAACATAAAATTTACTTTCTTTAAAGTGCAATATCATAAAAAATAAGCATAAAATGTATACTAAAATTAACACATCATTTTGGTGTATCAGATCTCATGAAAGTCACAATAGGGGATTCTCCTAAAAGTAATACTCTCTACACTCATGATAAATTGCATATACTGTCATTGGGGCTCATTTTGGTAGTCTTACAGGCATAGCATGAGTACTGGTCCTCACAAGTTTAATTATCTCTCTAACAACTCTAGGGTTCACCTCACACAATTTCATCATAAAATCCATCCACCACACCTTGCTCTTCAGGTTTCAATTCCATAGATTCAGAAACATAGCTATCAAATAACTCTGCCACCACATTTATATTATGACATTGATTATCCCAAGATTCTATGAAAAACCTCATAGATTTCAAAATATCAAATGTCACTTCCTGATCATTTACTCTCATGTTAAGTGTCTCTTTTTCTATATCAATCATTGCTCGCCTGGTGGCTAAAAGGTCATGCCAAATATAATTGGGGTGTCCTTATCTTCTTCAAATTCTAGGATAATAAAATTGGTAGGTAAGATGAACTTGTCAATTTTAACCTAATTTTTTTATTATCTCCCTAAAATAGGTCATAGAGTGTTCAACTAACTACACGATCATGGTGGTTGGTTGAACATCTTCTAATCCTAATCTTTAAAAAATGACAAGTGGAATAAGGTTGATGTTATCCCATAAATCCCTCCCACTAATTTTTTTTCCTACGATGCAATAAATGGTAAAGCTACTTGGGTTTGTAAATCATCTCATCATTTGGTAGGTATCGTGACACAAAATTTATCCCAAATTTTTCTACCTTTCTAGAGATGGTGGCAATCTACGAGGCTAAGATGGTAAGAACATCAGTCTCATACGAACTAGTTACTTTCTTCATGGCTTTTCTTTCATAAAACCATTGAAAATTGTTGGTTTTAATTTCTTCATTAGTCCTTAAGCCTGATCAATTTTTTTAGAAATAAGGAACTCCCAAGTTCAGAATCAATAATAGATCTTAAGAATCCTATGAGCTCGTAACAAATTTTTTTTTATAACTAGCTAGTAGGGTATGACATAATGAGGGAATTTCCTCAACAAATCCTTGAACCTCTTCCAAGCTTCATAGATCAACTCTACATCTAATTGGATGAAGGACGAAATATCATTCCTAAGTTTGACGAACTTAGATGAGGGGAAGCACTTAGTAAAAAATCTTTGGGCTAAGTCAGCCACAGAGTGATGGATCTTAGTGTTATAAAGTTATACCACATATTTGCTTTACTTTTAAGTGAAAAATGAAAAAATCTTAGTCTAATTTTATTATTGGGGACATCGTTATACTATAAAGTGGCACATAGTTCTAAAAAATTGGGTAAATGCGAGTTTGGATCTTCAGTGGCTCTGCTCTCTCAAACTGGTTGTTTTAGATCATTTGAAGTACGATAAGTCTCATCTCAAATGTGTTGACTTCTATGGTAAGGTTATGGATACTCATGTGGAGTCTCTCTATTTATTTGTTGGTACACTTCATAAGAGGTTTCAGATGCTCTTCTTCAAGATTTGTCATTTTTAAGTGTTTTTTTTTTCTTTTTTTTTTTTTTGATACTTTTTTTCTATTTCAGGGTCAAGTGGCAACAATTTACCTAAACTAGTCTTGCACATGCAATGATAGGTGTGCAATGGGTGACACTAAACATATAATGCAAAAAGTGGGGAAAATAAGAAGGAAAAACACGGACAACACGAAATTTGGAAAGGAAATATGAAATCACTAGAAAAGAAATAAAATTGCAAATGTTTTTTTTTTTATTTTAATATTTTTCAACTACAGGAACAGAACAAAATTATAACAAAATGTAAATAAATAGAAAAAAATGATACAATTCAAACCCAAAGTCTATGTGTTTCAATTAAATTTCTCTTAAAGTGAAGAAGTTTTAGCTTCAATCTCTGATAATGTTGCCAAAAACTTGATTTTAAAAATTGTTATAAAGCAATCGATGAATCACAGAGGTATATTTGTTGATCAAATAATATATGGATAAAGAGTCAATGTATCGATCCCATAAGGATAATTGTCAAAATAATTTTAATATGGGAAGTTCTAGTGCATTAAACTACTAAATCTAGTTTGAAGTGATCAAAGAACAATAATTAGTCTTATAACATTCTTAAAAAAAATAATGAATAGAAATAATAATAACAGAAAAGGCAAGAAGCAACTTTTGAGTCTCTCGATTGTGACGAGGCTCATGTTCTTGTGACACTAGTATAATATTCTCTCTATGTTTTTTCTCAAAGTTTTTCGACACAATGCTCCTTAGTATAATATTATCTCTATAGGTCATAAGAAGAATTAAAAATTATATTACAGTTAAAAGGAGCTACACTGTGTAGTGTTTTCTAGGATTCCTCAAATCCCCCATATATTTTGAAATTTCCTACTAGCAATGTGTTTATTCCACTTGACTATTGTTTGTTAACCTACTTATTCTTCTAGGAGACAGTTAGTAGTCCTAGAGCACAAGATATTTTAACATTAGTTTGCTCATATTCAAAATAAATTAAAATCGAAAAATGAACACGTTAACATATAAAATTCAAAGACATGAAAAATAATTACTGGGAAAAACTCACGTTAAAAATATGAGAAAAACTCACGTCTAGTCCTGACATAATTATGACAGACACAAAGAGAGACTGACATAATTACATTGGAAAGTAGCATAATTATGCCAGTTTAACATTTTGTCTACATCGTGTTTTGGCTCAGAATGTGTATTTAACCCATGTAACCTACGAAATACCACCAAGTAACCTTCCATATGTGTAAAATCATGATAAATAAGGAAAAAAAACCTTTATGTTTGAAGCAAAAAACTCATGTAAATTAACATTGTATCACTCTGAAGCCTTTAACTATCTTGACAACAAAAACATTTCTTTAAATTCTTCAATAAGTACAAATGATGTACTCCAAATTTGAAAATACAAGCTTGATGGCCTCTCCTAAGCCTTTCTCCATATCAGATAGAAATGCGAGATCATATAACTCAATATCAATTACTTCAACCAATTTTTGTAGTAACCATTGTCATAAACTCTTTAACTTAGTTTAGTCACAGCAAATGTTGAAGTAAATAATATGTTATTACCAACCAAAAAGTGTGGATAGTAATATAAGCAGCAATTCTAATTGGATGTCAACATCCAACTATAAAACTATCAATAAATACCTTGAAGTTAAGAAAATAATCTCTTGTAAGAGTAGTCACTTTTATCGTATGTGTAAACAATAAGTGATCACAATTCCTTTTAATAAGCTTTTCTCTAAGTGTTGGAATCCACTTTTAGTAGTCATCAACTACGCCAAATATAATATCTCTAGCTTTTTCTCTTGACTGCCACAATTTCATATATGGTAATGAAAAAGCATACATCAACACTAAGATGTTGCTAGCTTGCTTCAGAGGAATGTTTGGATGTTTGTTTACAATATTTGTATTTTTATGTGCAATCAAGTAAGATGCGACGTAATTATTTTCAGCTCTATTGACATCCTTGATATGAGCAATTCGTTACCACATGAGTTTTGTTACTAGTCGTTATCTTAACTCTAAAATTCTTCATAATGGCTTCTAATAAGATGGCTTATTTAAAACTTTTGGAGAATTAAAGTGTGCACCAAATAAAATGGAATTATCATCTTCACCTTCAACAATTGAAAACATATCATTATTTTTTTTAATAGCTTCATTTCCATTATCGATATACTCCAAGTTTGACCAGTGACAATCCAAAAAATTGCTACCATTCTTAGCAATTTTCCTTTTTGAGTACATTCCACCTTCTTCTTCATCTTGTATTATAACTTCTACCTCATTATTTATTTTTTTCATTGACTTATTCAATTATTGTCACCACCTTAGTGTCACTTATAAAAGCTTGTAATCTTTGGGTGATTTACCACGGTATACCTATAATCAGATACTCTCAATCAAGCACAAGCTATTTGAATATTATCTTTAAGTACATCAAAACTCATAATATCATTCATAAGTTTAGCAGTTTTTGGTTGACCACCATCATACTCTTTTCTATCTTGAATCTTCAGTTCCACTCAATACCCACCAAATTTGAAAATTACATGAATGTGTTCATTCACAGCATCCATCAAACCAATTCACAAAAGCTTCAAAGGCTGCAAAGACAACAAAGAAATTCAATTAATCTAAGTTGAAATAAAAATATAAAGATCATTGAAATTTAATTGAATATAAATGAAGTTAAACAAAAAAACATAAAAAAAATTCTTTGCATACAAATTTTTATTTTGCATGCTAAAATAGCTAGAAATAAGGGAATTGTTTTCCCACCTTCACCTCTTGATCTTCTTGTCCATTCATAAGAATAATGTTCTTAGAAATGATTTAAATTGCAGCAATTTACACATTCAGAAACATGAAAATTATATATAGTATAATTACTCATTAAATGAAAGGAAGAGTTACAAGCATCCCCCTCAATTCCTATGTATTTATATATCTAACAACTAAACTTCAATTTTTACAATCTCACCACCTTATCTAGACATGAAAAGATACAAAAACCTTACAAAAGTGATATTTCTGATATGATATGAAAGATTTAGGTGGTGTAAATGTAAACAACAAAAAGAAAAAACAAAGTTTAAATGTTATATATGAAAATACATAGCAATTAAGTTGTATATACTGAAATGCCCAAAATGAAAATAACATCAACAAAAGGAATGCTGAAAATGATACTCACAATAAGGACTAGCTACATAAAATATGAATGATTGGAGCAATGGCCGCGGCCTCCAACACGAGAGGAAGAGTGGGAGAGTTGAAAGAAGTTTGTGATTGCTGAACTAATGCAGTCGGTCGAATGGACAAACTGGTGGGCATGATCACTTTTTTCTTTTTGTTTTTGAGTTTTTTTAATTATTATTATTTATATTTTAATTTGAAATAAAATCTAGATATTCGATATATTTGATTAAGATATGATTATTTTATAAACATCAAGAATGCCTAACTGTTATTTTAACTGTTTTCTAAAACATTTTTATTTATTTTTAAAAATAAAAAAATTTAAAAACACATAAAAAAAGATATTTTTTAAAAAATCAAAATATAAAATATAAAATTGATCCCAAACAAGCCCTTAGCTTTTTCAAACTTAAGAAATAATCTCAATGGTTCATATTATTTACTTTGAATTATAAATGTTTGTCCAAACCGTTAGAGTAAGAATTTATATTATAAAATTATTAATGACTTTAATTTACATTGATATTTATTGATATTTATATAACAAAAAGTTAATTTCCATTTTAAATATTGACGCATTAAATAATCTTATCATAACTCCCTATTTAGATATGAATTGTATCTGAAAGCCTGCTCATATGGTCTTTTAATGATAATACAGCTAAGAAATGATGCAGGCATATGTAATTTTGTATTTCACCCAATCAATTGACACCAACTCAGTGATTAGCTAAACACATCAAGGAATTTTTTAAGCTATGAATGAATAATATCTGTCATGATGTCAATGACTAATTTCAAGATAAACCTCCATGTCATGATCTTATTAAAGTTGATTATAATAGTTAGTAATTGAATCCCAGTACGATTATACAAACTATGGCTTTCATTAATTTTTAACTATTATCTTATTATTTAATAATATTTTAATTAATATTTTTAGACATAAAAATATTCACACTCATTAAAAATTTTATTATGAATAATATTATTTTTAATCATACTATTTAAGCAAATATGACCTTAGTTTTGAATCTTTTAGTAAAACAAGCTCTATGTATAGGATATTTGGGCCTTTAGACATGTAGCTCTTTCTTCCTAGAAGTTTAGACAAATGTGCAAGCATGGATTAATTTCATCATAGAGATTACATATTAATTAAAACTATTTCTTCTAGATTTATAAATAAGATTCATAATTTAGTGGATGGAGTATTATCATCCTATTTTTTACATGATTTTTCTTGGTGGCTTCAAGTCTTATGATGATGATGACATAGCATTATATGCTTAATATTAAAAAAAAATAGAGTTATGATATAAAAATGAATAAATAAGAATATAATTTTGATGACCTAACAATCTAAAAGGGAAATTAAGTAAGTAATCCAAAGAATAAAATAATTTAACAATCATTTTCAATTAGTGTTGAATTTATAATTTTATAATCAAAAGAGGTAGGTGCAATAGGCTAAATATCTAGAAGGTTATTGATTATCTTTTGTCATTAAATCTCACCAAATTAACAAAATGAAGTCTTTTTTTATGAGCACAAGATAAAAAAAAGATAATCACCATTGTGTTAAACTCATACTAAAGTAATTCTAATACTACAAATAAAATCATTCTGATTAGATTTGGATAGAAAGCTCTAAATCTAAAAATTGTGTATGTTTATCCTTATCTACATCTAAAATAATTTGTCATTTATGTGATTGGATGAAAATTGAATGAAGTTTGAATTTAAGCCTCATAGCAACCAAACTTCAAAAAGCAACTGCATCACTTGTGTGATTCGTAGAAGAAGAATCAATTAATAGAGAAAAATTATGATTTTGAGGCACTTTTCATTACCTAATTGCACGAATTCATTTTATTCTTATCTTTTATTTTTTTATTAATCATATAGATAAAATAAATTACATATTGTTCCCAAACAATGTAAGAAACTTGTTAAGTTAGTGGATCATATTGGTAAATTAAAATTATATCTATTAGTTTGTATATCTTGTTAATGCTTTAATTAATGATATGTCATTTCATGACTAACTCACTTTTAAATTTATTAAACTTTGAGTTATTACAACGCCTTTTAGTTTAAAAAGTTTTGAGTTGAGATATTCTGATTCAATTTTGATGATGATGGATCTTATCCATTAATTTTATTTTGAGAGAGCAATATAAATTTTATGAGATTAGCATGCATTGTGGTTATTTCAAATTTAATTTTATAATTAATAGATTAATGGTTAATTAGATTATTTTGTTTATTTTTTCCTTAAAAATTTTTGTATTTGATTAAATATTATCTAAAACTCATTTTTAAAATATAATAATTTGATTAAATGTTGTGTAAAACTTCTAGAAACCTTCTAAACTCTTAATTTTAAAAACATAAAAAATATGCCTTTTTATATAATATATTGAAAGAGGAACAAAACTCATTACAGAGAGAGACATAGAAAAAAACATTCACTTTAATATAAGAGATAAAGGAAAATAATTCTAATTTTTTTTTCTAAAAAATAAAAGTTCAATGGACGATTAGGGACACGAATCTCTGATCTCAATGATAGGAGTGATCACATTAACCACTACGCCATAGCCTAGTTCATAATTTTTTAGCTCATATATTGTATTAAAGTAACCATCTTATTCATAAAAAATAATTCCATTAATATCTATTAGATTTAATTTTAAATCATTTGATCGTATCTATAGTTTAAAATCACATTTATTTTGTCATATAATTAAAGTTATTAATTATAAAGTTGGATGCATTTAATCAATAATATATACAGTGATCTTAAATAAATTATACAAAACAATATTCAAAGGGAGCCATATAATTAACATGTTACATGAGTGGTCTTCCAATTTCTACGAGGCCCTATAGTTTATCCCTCCATGAGAAGCTAAACATAGTTAATTAATGACAATCATTTACTTAATACAAGTACCTACCACACCAACATAAGCCTAGCCTTGATTTAAATCCGTTATACCAAACTAAACCAATGTCCCAACTTTGTTTACTGGTATAAAATCACTTGGATAACTACATCTCAACATCTCATTTTTGCTTAATTAATCATTAACTTAATTTTTAATCCAATATTGATTGAGGACTATGATGGGCCAAAGAATAGCTTCTAGAAAGCTGCCAAATTTGATTAATTCTTTAAGGTTGTTGAGAATTTCTTAATATATGAAATGAAGCCTACAAGCATTAATCGTGGGCATGCTCTAATTCTAAATTGTTTCCTCTAATTTATATCTTCTAGAACTAATAATTTTATATTTGTTGGTTTAACGTTTACTTTAAATAGAAGGTTGGTGAGATTCTTTTCAAATAGGTCTCCTCAATAAGGATTTATTTTCACTGAGTGTTTGTTAGATGATGTTTAAGA
>NEWO01000244.1:499708-512549 GCA_003013225.1 Phalaenopsis aphrodite | reverse complement strand
CTTTTCATTTACACTCCACTCAAACGCAGCTTTAACTTATTTACACCTAGAAAATTGGTATAGCTAGTATTAAGAAAATCCCATGAAAAACAATTCTCTATATGATACTTAATTATTTCCTAATAAATTATAAAATAAATAAATAATTTTGCCTGTAAATATATCATTTTATCCAATACTTCAAAATAATAATAATAAAAATAAAAATAAAATTTTAATGTTATAATTTGCCCAAATAAAAAGAAAAAGTTGCACACACCGCAATTCTTCAATATTTACTTTTCTAACTCCTAAACTTTCATAACTATAATTACAAAATGCTGGTGTGAAAAACCTATGCATGCAAGTGTATTTAACTTTTAAAACATGGCTGAAAGTCATATTTTTAAATGAAATTAAATTAAAATTTTGAGAGCTATGCCTCTACATATTAAAGTTTAGGTGTTAGATATCGTACACAAATAATACGTCGGCATAAATTTTAAAGCAATCCAATAGCTCAAGAAGGAATGATGTGGCAAAGGCAGACCATTTGGAAAATGGCTTGGCAGCCCAAGAGATCGATTGATTTATGCTAGCCAGGCTTCATTCGATCTGACCCAATGATACACATCTAGATGACACATTCTTTTTGAGAGAACAAGTCTACTATGCCGATGAGAATTCCCCCGGTAGGAATAAAGGACTAACGACCAGCCCGCTCATCAGCTCGGATAATATCGCCTCGCTAGAAATCTAACTGATTGCTGGGACTATGAAAAACTGATCGAACGACAACATTGTACAAAAGCAGACCGACAACACTGATCGATTCATCTCTTCAGCTGCAATCAACCGAGTTAGAGAACGGCAAGACTAGGATAACAACGTTATAATCCCCAGAATAAGCTGCCTATAAATAAGAAATCATTTCACGAATAAAATGTTACACAATTCCCTCGTTGTACTGTTTAGGAGAGCACTTCTCTCTGTCTCCCTCTCCCGCTCTCTCTCTCTCTTCTCTCCCCCTATTCTATGTTCTATTTCTTAGGAGCGATTCACAAGATAAGCTCAAATTCAACAAAAATGTAAATACATAAGAATTGTGCGATAATAATTCAAATGTCTGATTTAGCCTGTAAATTGAAAAACTTTATTGTTAATGATTAAAAATATTTGATCTGGAACATGAAAGTATAAATATCTTCAGGGAGCACCACATCTTAAATTAAATCTCATTAAATCACAGAACATAATAAATTTTCTAAGAAAACTATTGACTCTCTACAGAATACATGCACTGCAACATCAATTGTGTTGATCCGAAAGATGAGCCTTAATTTCAATATGTTTTGTCAATTAATTAAAACTGATCATTTGAATAAAATTCAACGCAATCAGTCGTTAAAATTATAACAAACTTGAATGAGCGGTTGTAGGCCTGCAAATACTTCAATTGACCCCAATCAAAAAATTGGGAGATGGTAAACAAGGTGACCTTGTGAATACAGTACGGTGTCAAATATTGGTGAGAAAGTTGATACTTATCACATACACACCCAAGTATTGCTTTTGTTGTGAGCTTACAAACATAAAATTATTTTAACACTATCATTGCTGGATCCCAATTCTCGAATGTGAGAAATGGGGGGTTGCATCAAGTAGTCGACAACTATTTATCTAATATTTGCTTTAAAAATCTGATCTTTGCTTTCTCGCTTCCTTTTCTGGAGAGCTTTAGTTGAGATATGTTTGTTTATGAGTAATAACCACAACTATTCTAGTACACTTGTCATTAAATAAATTATTGCATCCGTAGATGAGTCAAGACTATAGCATCACTGTTTTAGCAAACAATGAAATCTCCACGACTATTCTAGTAATACACGAGTCATTAAATAAATTGTGAGATTGCATTCATAGCAACTCTTTAAAAAAAAAAAAGAAATCATTTTATGTACTTGTTATGCAAAGCATTTTATTGACAAAATACTGTCAATTCGCGTGTTTTTGAAATTCATGAACCACTTGATTCATGTAAATAGACCTTAAGCTAAGAACCTCATATTTTCACAGTTTTGATTAAAAGAAACGTAATCATTCCACAAAATTGCTGTTCTGCCCTATACAATTGCACAACATTCTCATTCTCAAAAATAGTAATGTTGCGTAGCATATTTAAAGACTCTGGCTCACCTGACTATAGAGTGTGAAACTTTACCACAAAAAAAGGCTTTTGTTTGAAGACCATAAAAACATTATTTACAGCAATAAAATGATAATGGGAAAAAAATACCTTCTATATGTGAAATTGTGAGACAGAAGCATAACTGGAGAGTTGCAATGCAAGGAGAAAAGACGGCCTACCAATCTTCTATTTCATCATCACTTTCTTCCATGGAATTGCCATCTTCTGAATCAGTTAAACAGCATTGGGCAGAAAAATGTTCAAGTTTATCACTGTCGAGGCGACCCTCACAATGAGAATTGAGCCATCTCATCGATGGTTGGTACTCGATAATTACTTGAGACATAGAAGAGATTAAACCATTGAATGTGTCAAATTTCTCATTCATCGCCTGGCTCTGTAGAATGCCAAAAAAAAATAAATAAAAGCAAAATAAATTAAATAAAAAAAAGAAAAAAAAAGATTATTGTAGGCCGATCCCTTCCTATCAAACCTTATAAAAGCGAAGGAAAATAGAGAAGACAATCTTCTAAAATTCATGTTATTAGTTCGGAAAATGGAGGGTTGCCCTAGCATTTACAACTGTAATTATTTGCACCATTTGGGGAACGGTTCTATTTTCCGGGGAATAGAGAGAAATTATTGACATGCAAGCAGTTTACGTTTAGACGTGAGATCGGTGGAGACAACTTAGGATCCAAATTGTGCACGTGTTTGAATTGCTCCAAATTTATGTAACTAGAGGTCTTCACCCTCTATCACAAATAAATCACATTTTTCTAATGTTCAATTTAGCTATCAACAACTTCTTTATTGCCCAATATTCAGATTCACATAAGATTACCATCCTAGTTGTAGTTTTTATAAATTTTATCTTTAAATATCCCTAATATCTCTTATCAAATAGTGGTAACGAAACATTTTTCATTTTAAGCACCCAACTTTATTTCATATATCGTCATCCACATAATAATATCTGCATTCTTTTGTATAATATTATCCAAAATATGTAAGCTTATTTGATGTGAGATTGTGGTGCATTACGACTAGAACACAGATTGAGTATTAACATTAATAAGTATCAATCAATAATATCATATCATAAAATTCATTAGTATTGAAGGGTTAAAGTATCCTTAATGTGTCATATGTAAGAATTGATTAAATGGTTCAACTTCTACAGTTGAGGCTAGAGGTCAAAATAAAGAAGTGCCTTGAGAATATGAGAATGCCATATAGTTATCAATGATTTTTTTTTCCCTGAAAAATGCAAAAATACAAATAGCATAACCAACCTAATTGTAGTTTTATAAAGTTCAAGTCCATATGATATGCTGAAAGATAAAATTAAGTTCGTTATGCCATATGGTTTTGTTTGGAGTGAAAAAATCCTTAATTATAAAGTTGAGCATGGTAGAAATAAAAATGTAAAATAAATGTGCAGCAAAGAAAAAATAATAAATTAAAGAACGATTATGTTAAAAGTCATCCTTAAAGAGGTATCTATTGAAAACAAAATAGTTCAAAATTCACTTAGTAGTTTGGATAGGGCTAAGAATGATGATAATGATGATGAGCTGTAATCATAAATCCAACATCCTTATTAGATTTCAAAATAAAAAATTTATAATTAATAATGACAGATAAAATGTAAATATTTTGCCTTCCTGAAGAGCATTTTTTCGTGTTTCGAAACATTTCTCTCTATGTTAGAAAAATTTGGCTTGGACATATGATCAAAGTTGATTTTATTACAATTGAATGAGCAGAACTATATGATTTACTGCAAAGACATCAATAAATCATTATATACTAGTCATCCTTCCATCCAACACAAGGTAGTTATGGGTATCCACCATCAATAATACAAACAGTTTCATCAACACTAGTAACTTGTTTGAAAAAAAAAAAAAAAAACTAGCAAGGCAGTCTAGAAAAAATGTAGATGCTAAATTAGATATGAAAATTGAAGCGAAAGGTCATTTTAGTATTGGATGCGGAAATTAGTAAGACAGGCTAGAGTTGTATTCAATTATTAGTTTAATGTTCATGGTATAATGTTAGATAAAAAATATTAAAAATTGATAAAATGTCAAAATGATCCTTAGTCTATTTGTATGAGATCATTTTGGTCCCGCATACAACATCTGTTTAATTTAAGCCAATGACTCAAATATGATCTAAAATATTCCATTTACTGGAATATTTTGGCTGAGATTTAAGGAGTAGAACTATTTTGGATTAAATTTGAGGAGTCTAGTGACTACATTTGACACATTATATAACCCAGGACTAAAATGCCCCCTCCCCCCATCAAACTAGATTTTGAAATAAGAAAAAGGGAAAAGTTCGCCCAAAATTCTCAAATCTATGAAGGCCACCCCCTAGTTCTTAAATAACAAAAGGTGAATATATTTGTCCAAAATTCTCATATCAATGGAGGCGACCCCCTTGTTCCACCACTAGCTTTCATGTTTCTCATTTAAAAAATGTTATACAAGTATCTAATTTTGTCATTCTTTTCAACTCCTAGATAACAAAGACAAAACACAAGTAGGATTTTAGAAAAAAACTTGGACCCATGTGTCATTACCAAGGCTTTATCCTCATCATTTCACGATAGCTTGGAAAACTAATTCTTTACTGACGTGCATATTTCACCCTTGATTTTTGGCAGGTAACTTCATTGAAAATAAATCACAAAGCATCATTTAGAAAAGATATTTAAATTCTATTTTGAGTTAAACCTACTTAGACTGTTACCAAATATTGACCTTCTTAAGCGGTTGCCCTCTTCCTATGCCCTTTTATCAATTAGACCATTTATCTTTAATGCATTGTCGCATTCTCACTTCTTAATATGATTGGATATAGTAGGTCATCATACAATTGAAAATTGGCTTCTTTGGAAAAGATTTGTGCCAAAACCTTCTTATCTAAAGTTTTTTAGGTAGCGTGTCTTGCGTAATTCCCCTTTGGAGGATGATTCTCACTATTTTTAATGTAGTTATTCAACATTTAGAAGCATATTCTATCTATTTTTTGGGATACCAAAAGCTTTTGTCCATCTTAGTTCTTACTTTTTACACGCCTTTAAAAGCATCTTCTATATCTTCTTAGGATACAAATGCCTTTGTCCCTCTTAGTTAAATTGAAAGGTCCACACATCCAAATAAACTTTTAGCCATAGAATGCTTTGCATACCACAAAATACATAAATTTATAAATCTCGTGGAACAGGTATTGTGATATGGATTCCATGATAAACATGTTTGTGAAATTGCAAAAGAGCACAAGTGAAAGGAATCTAGATTGGAATAATACCGCACAACACCCAAAAAGTATGAACTAAGGGAACCGCAGATGAAAACCGGCACGTGAAATGAGTTTGTGGCACTACGAAAGCAGAAAGTAACTACTCTATCCTTTAAGAGTAAAATCCAAGAGTCAATTCAAGCCAAAAACATTACGTTAATTATGAGATCATAAATACAAACACAACGAAGTACAAGTCAACATTCAAGTTTAAATATCAAATTGATTGGCATAATCCAAATATTTTGCATATCCGATGATTTTAGACTTGAGTTTCACATATTTTTTTACCTCATCTTAATGCCGACCATACCCAAAATCCTGAACCACCTCATATATCCAGGTAGCCTGACCAGCAAACCCATCCTTACTAAATTGTAGAGAAAAATCGCACTTTTATTGATTGGAAAACGCTATGCATGCATGATACTATCTTAATTAAAGCAATGAGATGATATAAATTATCAAATAATGGGTTGCAACGAATCATGCAAACGAGAATATAATGCAGAACAACAACATGCCTTTATCCCCTAAGCAGGGATGGCTACATTAATCATTTTTCTCCCTTGTGTCCTATTGAGTGTCATATTTTTATTTAATTCAAATAAAAAAAGATTTCTTTTATACAACATGCTCAAGTCCTTTTAGATCTACATCTATCTTTCTTAACATAAGTCAAATTTTAAACATCTACTCTCCCTACAAGATCATCAGATGGTCGATGTTTAATATGTCAAACAATCTAAGACGACTCTCTAGTCTTATTTTTCATTGGCGCTACTCCAACCCTGTCACGGATATATTTGTTTTGCATTTTGTATCTAAGTGTAAAGGCCACCCATCCACCTAAGCATTCTCATCTCAACAATACTTTATGGAAGTTTATGTTTTTTTTTAATAGGCCACCATTCTAAGCCATAAAGCATTGTAGGTCTCATTGTCATCTTATAAAATTATCCTTCAAATATAAGTTGTACTACTCTATCACACAATAGGTCTGATGCAATTGTCCACTTCAAATATAACTTGTACTACTCTATCAGACAATAGGTCCGATGCATTTGTCCACGTCAACCAACCAACTTGAATTCAAATAAAAACATCTTGATCTATATAATCGTCACTTGGGACAAACCCGAGATATCTAAAACATTCACTCCATTTAATGACTTGATCACCCATCATTACAACCCCACCACTAGAACTACTACTAATAAAATTACATTTCATGTATTCAATTTTAGATCTACTCAAACGAAAGTCTTTAGAATCTAAAGTTGACCTTAATAATTCATGTTTTTCCTGAGCTCTTTCTAATCTTATCCATAAGAGAGATATCATTAGCAAAAAAGCATACACTACGGTACATCCTTCTACAAATATCCAGTAAGAATGTCCAAAACAAAGGAAAAAGGATATGGGCTTAAAGTCGATCCCTGATGTAATCGAATTAAAATAAGAAAGTACTTGGTCAATCATGCTGGTGTTTGAACACAAGTAACAACTCTAATATACATATCTTTAATGATTTGAATATAATCAATGTTTTTCTTTTCTAGAACTCTCCAATGCACTTTTCTAAGGACCTTATTATAAATCTTTTCTAAATCAACAAAAATCAAATGTTGAAACTGCCTACTTTCTCTATACTACTCCATCAAATCTCTCAATAATTGTATAGTTTCAATAGTAGACCTGTTCGGCATAAATGCAAACTTATTTTCAGAATGTAATCTATGTTTACTTACTCTCTCATAACTTTAATATATGAAACATTAAATTAATTTATCTATAATTTACATTCTTATGCGTCCCTTTTATTCTTAAAAAACGGAACTAAAATATTCTTACTTTACTCACCAGACATCTTTTTAGTTTTTAAGACAATACTAAATAGTTTAGAAAACCAATAAATTCTCACATCTCATAAACATTTATAATTTTTTATTAGAATGAGATTAGGTCCTATTGTCTTTCCACATTTCATTTTCTTGAATGCCGCCTCAATTTTCATTTTTCTAATGCATGCTAGAAATTAAAAAAAAATTATTATTTATGATATTAAGGTCACTAAAGTAAATTGTATTTTCACAAACTTCATTGAAAAGTTTCTCAAAATATTTCCCCACCCATGTTGAATATCCTCATCTAATAAAAAATATTTTTTAATTTTTATATTTAGTGTACCTTGAACTAAATTTTTTTCTTTTTCTTATCTCTTTGTTTGGCTAGTTTATACATATATCTTTCACCTTATTTAGTATTTAATTTATTATAAAAACACAAAAGTAGAATTCTTAATCTCACAAATTATTCTCACTCCCTAAGGACCACCACATTTTGTTTCCAATTCTACAAACTTATACATCCGAAAAATTTTTTGAATAAAAATTCTTATTTTTCATCTTTTCTTGCACATTATTATTTCACCACCAACAATTTTTACGCATATGAACTATTTCTTTCGATTTTTCAAGCACATCTTTTGCAACTTACATAATAGTACTTGTTACTTTATCCTACATAATATTAGTTTTTTCATAAACATCCCAAATCTTAAGATCATGAAGTTTACACACAAAAATAAATTTAATCGTCTTTTAAAAAACCTCATATAATTCTATGAAAATATTACGTTGTATATTTCATATTCCAACCCTACATATTAAAATCCAAAGCCAATAAAACACCATGTACAACGGATGCATAAAAAAACCGCAAAAAAGCTATTTCATAACTAGTTCGTTAAGCACCAAGTTTTTTTAGGGGTTCTTGCATAAATAGAACCTAAAAGTTAGGTATTTACATATTCAGAATCTCAAACTTCATATTTATGCACACAACAATCTCGGCTAAGTTTTAGTTTTCGTTGTTTGCTCTTCATGACCCACCGGCTTCAATGCTTGATCTACCTCCTAGGCAATCACACTGTCGATGTCTTCATCCAGTGATTCACAAAGTTGTTGGGGTTCTGAAATGCATGAGAAGGCAACAATGGGATCATGACGAACAAAGACCTCCAACTTCCGCACCGCTCCTATCCAAAACATTTGAGTAAGGTAATCCACATTTTTTTTCTTCCACATTCTCCCGCAAGCCGTCTTTGCGGCCTTCATCTCTCTAATTCCCCAAGAATTCAGGCAAAGCGGAGGCTTCCTCGTCCTATATCACCTAGACAAAAGATAGGATTTAAGAGCCTATATAAGATTTGTCATTTTCTCTGATTGAAAGGAGGAGAAACGAGATTTAAGATCCTACACTTTGGATCAATCATAAATTTTTAAATTAGTTTCTCTACAGATTTTAAGCTTTCTTTACACAATCCACTAGCATGCTCGTTTCTTTTTCAATCTCATTGAAGATGGAGAATGCATCGACGACGATGTCCGACAAAATCCGACAAGTCATTGACGACATTATCTGGAATGCTTTACAGATGAATAACAAACTTTGGGTGTGAGATAAGTAAATACGGAAAATCAGTGACTTCATAACATTCAAGGCGACAACTTAGCAATGATCTCAGCGAGAGGCTGAGTTCAGCATGGGCGGAGTCAGCAAACTCGTCAGACGTCGTTTGTTCCTCGACTTCAATGACAACGACACGTGGGAACACATGACGAGAGTGGCAACGAGAAAGATAGACTTAACAGAGAGAGTGTTGTGTGCGTAAATATGAAGTTGGGGGTGTTGAATATGTAAATATCAAGCTTTCAGGTGCTATGTATGTGAAACCTCAGTTTTTATATTGATTATTACAAAAAAAAAGAGAGAGAAAACACACCATATGATCTAAAAATCATAAAAAGAAAGTACATACCATATGCTTCTTTGCTGAATGCTCGATTTGCCAAAGCCTTGGGCTTCGAATAGCATGCCATCTGTTAAAATGCAAACCACAGAATGTATAAGCATTAAGATAAATAAAGAACCCAAAAATATACATGTAATTTATGACCTTGATGTCAATGGCTGTGAATTTCCAAATAAAACGCCACGAATTGCAACTGAACAAGCAACTGATTGCAATAAACTTTGTGACTCATACGTCTCAGAAAATTTCCGCAGACAAGAAATGTGGAGTGAACTACTAAGAAGGCAATCAGCGTCACTTAAATAAGAAGTCACCACCCAAGCATCATCCATAGCTCCATCACTTAAAAAATCGAGAACTGGTTGATAACAGAGTCATTATAAATCAACTATCATACTTGAAAATATATACTGTATAGCATATTGAACAAATGAAGTACGACCGAAGTGAAACAATTATATTAACCTCCCTTGTAATAACTGTAAAATGTTAACCATGCTATATACCCATGGTACTTGATTTTCTTGTGTGCAATTGTTTGTTCAGTGAGCTTTTTCTTAAATCACTATATAATCCTAAAAAACATCGTAACAAATAGTAAATTTAAGCATTGATAGACTCAACAAACTCTGCAAATTTTTTGGATGAAACCGCTCTGAGAATGGTGTCACTGTTAGTTATAAGGAGACTGGATCTAACTCAGCTCAAGAAGCCGATCAATACTGTAATGTTGAATGCCTTTCCAAAATGATAAATTCTTTTGACAAGTGCGGATGACAGTTACTCTAACTAAATTGTCAGCTTCTATCACACCACGATTGACACAACCAAGAGTTTAGTTGGTGTGATAGAAAGTGGTATCAGAACATAATCATTAAATGAAAACTTTAATCGAAGCATGTTGGATTTAGAAGTAAGAATGAGCTTAAATATGAATTGATTTATAAAGAGCTATAAGTTGACAAATCTCGGGTGGGTATCCCATAAGACTTATGGTATCATGCATGCACAACACTACATTATATGACAAATTACATTTAAATAATAAATTGTGACAGTACAAATGAATATGCTTGGAGATGAATCAAAAAGTAGTAAGGGCCAGTCTCATAGGCCAAGTACAAAGCATTAAGTAAGATCTAAAATTGTATTGAGCAAAATTGAAAATCAGAAAAAGACAAATGAGGACACCAAAGCTATTGAATTCTAAGGCATATTGCAGTTAATATCACAAATAGTTGATAAAATGGATGTTATTGAAAGATCCTCCATTAGTTCAGGGCCCGGATCTGAAGCTGGAGCAAAAGTGAATCGACATTTGAAGATATTTCAGTATTTGAAACAACCTGCATTTGAGGGTGCTAGTGATCATATTTGATAAAGATTAGCTCCTAAAGATCGAAAAAAATTTTGGATGATATGATTTCTCCGGAAAACAGAAAAGTGGGTCATTAAAGGATGACTTTATCAGGGTCTTTAAAGATTGGTTCATTTCTCCTTCAGCCAAATTAGCATTGCAAAAAAAGTCCTTTAATCTAACTCAAGGGTCCAAGACGTTTACACAATATGAGGCAGAATTCACTTATCTTTCTAGATATGCACCCGCTAAGTCAGCACTCAGAAGAAAAAGTGTTACAGATTTCTGTGTGATCTCAAAGATTAGTTAAGGTTGGCATTAGCTCCATTTGAAATCAGCTATTACCCATTTTTTGTTGAAAGAGCCAGAAGAATCGAAAATAAGTTGAACTTTTTCAGTTAGCAGTGGCAACCTTAGATAAGCAAGTGAAAAGATTTTGGCAAAAAAGACACTTCCAAGTAATAAAATTAAATTAGAAGTTAAGCAGAACCATCCTCAGATAGGAAAACTAGTTTGTAAAAAATGTGAAAAAAAGAAATTATGGCCAATGTTTGATTGGTTTAAAAAAATATTACAAATGTGGACATTTAGGGCATATCCAAATGAATAGTCCAAAAGAAAAGAAAGGATAACAGATCACAGATAATTCAAGGAAAAAGACAGCACAAAAAACTATTAGAAGGCAATCAGCCTAGCAAAACTTAGTTTTCGGAAAAGCCTTCAGTGTAAACAAAGGGTGAAATTTCATAGAGCAAAACAGAGCAACCAGCAAAAGCCTGATATTTTGCAATTTCCCCTCAAGAAGCTAAAGAATCTGAAGTTGTTACAGATACGCTCCTAATTCAAGATCAGCCTGACACTTTCCAATTCGATTCAGATGCATCCCATTCATTTATTTCTGTGAGTTTGTTGCCAGTTTACATGTTGATATTGTGTATTTTACTCTTGTTTTGGTGTTATTATGTCATCGGAAAGTGTTTTTTTATGCTAATAGAAAATATATAGTATATGTTCATGATAAGAAATTGCCAACAGAATTGACTACCATGCCAAATAAGACTTTTGTTGTTCTTTTGGAGATGAATTGGTTGGCAAATCATTTTGCTACAATTGAATGTTGGAAAAGGTGGATGAAGTTGAAATCGTCAGGTGAAAAATTATTTTATATCTTATGCGATCGAAATGCTCAATCATCCTTAACTAGTGCGCTAAAAGTTGGAAAGTGTACGTGAAGTGGTGTTTACGACCCGACCCAGAGCTTGAAATTAACCAAGGTGGGTATAGACGGTCAAAACTTGCGAATTAAATTTTCTATATTAATCTACAATTTAACATATGAAAGAGCCACAACAAATTAATTTAATGTGTACAATTAAAATTATCTCGCTGATGTTCATCCACGACTTCTATAAACGTTTCCCCTACTTTCGCTCATCCTCTAAATAACTAATTAAATCTTAAAATTTAATTTTAAAACAATAATAAGCTAAACAAATCAGTGAATACTCATACTTTTAAACTACAATAATACAAGAAAAAATAATAATATGCATGTTTGTTAAATTTTTTTATAGATCAATATAAACATTTCAACATATTATTCAAAAAGTTTATATCAATATCATATCAATATAATCGTCACAAAAACATCGTCTAAAATATTTTTACAAATTAAAGTACTTCAATATTGAAATCTTTTTCCATTTACATGGAAGGATACCTTAGAATTTCCACACTAGTACCATCAAGATATGTGACTCTATCATAGATAGACAAACACATGCAAGCATACTATAAACGATTTTATTTATATTCTAAATATCATACAATATCTTTCATTTATACCATGCATGTAAAATAAATAAGTATAATTATACATATCATTTCCAGATCAAATTAAATAACATAACAAAATAATTATTCCAAGTTGCAGTAACAAGATATATTGACTGATAGCATCATAATATGAGTGATTTAAGAAAAAAAAAATACAACACTATTACCATAAATTAGAAGTAAAAGTACTCACCTCAAAACCGATTACTTTATTTTAACGTTGATTCCTCTAAAATTGAATGTCTAAAATAAGCATGATATTCATATTTATTATGTTATTACAAATTAAATATATTCTTTTTTTTATTTTATCTAATCAATAATATACATATATATATATATATATATA
>NEWO01000244.1:488548-499654 GCA_003013225.1 Phalaenopsis aphrodite | reverse complement strand
ATATATATATATATATATATATATATATATATATATATATATATATATATATTAATTATTATATAAAAACTACCCTACCTCTTCAAACACTCGGCGCCCAGCTCAGCAATAGCAAGGAAAGGTCTCCTACCTCCCGCATGCAATCACCTGCCCTTCTTCCTCTCAAATCTCTGCACGAGAGAACCCTTCATGTTGCTGCCTCACACGAAGCAGCTTAACTATTCCTCAAACTGTTCCTCTTCTTCCTCTACATGTGAGGGTTTGAGTCTTCTTCTTCGATCGAACCCGCACGCTGCACTAACTCTCCTGGTAAGTTCTTGCCTCTCGTGTTTATTTATAAGGCAACTTATCTCCTAGACTTCTGACGTCACACTTCCTCTCCTTCTCTTCAACTGTCCGACCCTCACTTCGACTCCTTCACTTCTTCAATTTCCCTTTCGTCTGTCTGATTCTTCTTCTTTGTTCATTCGCTTTCCTCGTTTCTTCTCCCTCTTTATAGAACTGTTACAGTCTTCCCAACTGACAAATATTTCATCCTCAAAATTTATAAATAGATCTCAAGCATGTCAACATTAACTATCATATCAATATCATTTGATATATATATATATACACGCATCCTAAGAACACCGTCTAAAAATTTGTATCTCATTTTCATTTTAAATATAATTCAATGCATATGTAATAAATAAGTACAACTATGCAAATAATTCACATTCATTTCAAAATGATCAAATTAAATAAAAAAGAAGAATGATTATATTCCTATTACACGATTGCCTGCCCTTCTTGCCCTTCAGTCTCTGCACGCGAGAACCCTCAATGTCACCTCCTCACACAAAGCAGCTCAAACATTATTCCCGCCATTCCTCTTCCTCCTCTACACACGAGCAACTAGGGTTCGAGTCTTCTTCGATCGAACCCACACACGGCTACGGCTCTCCTGGTAAGTTCTTGCCTCTCGTGTATATTTATAGAGTGACTTGTCTCCGAAGCTTCTAACCCCTCGCCTCTTCTCCTTCTTTTCGACTGCCCAACCCTTCACTTCATCTTCTTCGCTTCTTCATTTCCTCTTCCGTCTACTCGATTTCTCTTTTTTGTTCCTTTGGTTTTCCTGTTTCTTCTCCCCGCTGTACAGAACTGTTAGATGATGAACTGGTGTTTTCTGGCAAAATTAAAAATGTTGAATAAAGATGTACATGAATTGAAAAATATTACAGCGATTTCAGGATTTCTCGATGTATTTCTTGAAGAATTGTCAGAGTTACCACCAAAACAAGAAGTTGAATTTAGCATTAATTTGCAGCCAGAAACATCTGCAATATTCAAATCTCCTTACAACATGACTTCAAAGGAATTACAGGAATTGAAATGTCAGCTATAGAAACTGATAGAATATCATACGAAGCAATTCACCGTGGAGTGCTCCTGTATTGTTCGACAAGAAGAATGGATCGATGCGGTTATGTATTGACTACAAAGAGTTGAATAAGGTGACATTTAAGAACAAATATCATTTGCCTGAAATCGATGATCAATTTGATCAGTTAGAGACTGCAAATGTATTTTCTCGAATTGATCTGAAATCAGATTATCATCAGGTCAGTCAAGGGGGCAGATATAACTAAGACAACTTTTGAGACTAGGTATGGTCATTATGAATTCTTAGTTATGCATTTTGGCTTAACCAATGCTCCTGCAATTTTCATGGTCCTGATGAATCGAATTTTCAAGTCATATGTGGATCAAGTCATCATTTTATTTATTGATGATATTCTGATTTATTCAAGAACGGATGAAGATCATGCAAAACATTTGAGGTTAGTTTTGAAGCTACGATGTAGGATCACATGTATGCAAAATTTTTGAAATATGAATTTTGGCTCTGAGCATTGCAATTTTGAAACACATTATCAGTGGTAAGGGAATTTCAGTGGAATCTCGGAAGTTGAAGGCAATTGTAGAATGACCTATTCCAAAGAATATTATTGAGATGCATAGTTTCTATGTTTTGGTTGGATATTATAAAAGGTTCGTAGAGGGCATTTCACAAAATTTGTTGTGTTATCCAAGCAGATGGGAAAAGATGTCCGGTTTGAATGGAATGCAATGTGAGCATAGTTTTCAAAATTTGAAATATTTGACCCCTACACCAGTGTTAGTTGTTCCATCAGGCACAAAATGATTACGGATTTACCGTGACATATTATTAAGGGACCTGAGTTGTATTTTAATGCTGAACAAAAAGGAGATAACTATGCATCAAGACATTTGAAGCCACGTGAAAGGAACAATCCGACACATGATCTGGAGTTAGTTGTGGTATTTTCTCTCCGGATTTGATGACATTATTTGTACAGTGTAAAATGTGAAATCTTTACTGATTATTAAAGTTTAAATTAGAGTTTCAAACAAAGAGCGGAATTTGAGACAGTGAAGATGGTTAGAGCTGATTAAAGACTATGACCTGGATATACAGTATTGTACTGGTCGAGCAAATGTTGTTGCTGATGTTTTGAGTGGTAAATTCACAGGTAGTGCAAGCTGGATTATCACTCAAAGGCCAAAGTTAAATAAAGAAACTGATGCATTATAGTTGAAAGTTAGAATGCCATAAGGGATATTTACATCAACTAACAGTGCAACCAACTTTAAAGAATAGAATTAAAACAACTCAAAAAGATAATAGTAAATTTCCGGAACTCCTGAAACAATGTCATTCAGAAAAGTGGTTAGATATGAGGATTGATGAAAATGGGGTAATAAAAAATAAGCTGGAGTTATGGGCACCTGCTGTTTCTGAATTGAGAAAAAAATTTATATGAAACTCATCATTCAAGGTACATAATTCATCTAAGCATCACAAATATGTACAAAGATTTAAGATTTGATGTTGGCATTCTGATAGCAAGGAATGAAGAAGGATTTTGATCAATATGTATCTAAATGGCAAGCTTGTCAAATTATAAAAGCTGAGCATCAGAGACAGAGCGGATTGCTACAACTGTTGTCGATACCTGAATGGAAATGAGAAGAAATTGCAATGAATTTCGTTATGAGACTTTCTGGATCCAGACGGTCATGACAGTATTTGGGTCTTTATTGATTGGCTAACAAAGTCAGCTCTTGTCAATTAAACAGAAAGATTCCGTGGAAAAATTGGCTAGATTGCATGTAAAAGAAATTGGCCAGATTATAGATATTACAAAAGTTATTGTTTCTGATAAAAACGAAAGATTCACCTCCAAGTTGTGGAAAGACATTCAACAAAATTTGGGTACACAGTTATATTTGAGCACATCATTCCATCCAAAGACTGACGGTCAATCAAAAAGAACAATTCAAGTATTGGAAGATTTGTTAAGGCTTTGTGTTCTAGACTATGGAGGCAGTTGAGAAGGTCACATTCTAATAATCGAGTTCGCCTACACCAATAGCTATCAATCTAGTATCAAAATAGCTCCTTATGAAGCATTGTATGACAGAAAGTGAAGAACTCCAATCAATTGAGTTGAAGGGGGTGAAAGCTAAATGTTAAGTTCCGAGCTAATTGATGAAGCCACAAAAAAAATCAAATTAATCAGAAGACGATTGAAAGCTGCTCAAGATCGACAATAGAAATATTACAACTCAGAGCACAAAGCAATAAAATTTAAAATTAAAGATTTCACATTTTTGTAAGTCAGGCCAATGAAAGGTACAGTTAGATTTTGTCAGGGAAGCAAGCTGGGTCTCAGGTATATTGGTCCTTTTGAAAATATAGAAAGAGTCGGTCTAATTGCCTACTGATTAGCTATTTGCAGATATGCTAGATATTCACAATGTGTTTCACATTTCAAAGTTAAGGAAATGAGTTTCAAATTCATTGAAGAAAATTTTATATGAAGAAATCGAAGAAAAAAATATAACATATATTGAAGAGCTCGAAATGATTTTAGCAACTCGTCTTAAAAAGCTAAGAAAGAGACAGATTCCTTTCGTGAAGAAACTACTTGAGAAAAAGTGGAAGTACAAGCCAGAAAAGAAACTACTTGAGAAAAAGAACACATGTTACGGCAACATCACTCCTCTTCAAGTAAAGTCAGAAATTTCGAGAACGAAATTTTTATGAGGGGAGAGCTGTAATGTCCAAATTTCAAGAAATCAGACAAAATTCAACACATTCGAAAAATATCTTAAATTTAACATCTATTAGAATTCAATCAAAATAATTTTATTAAATTCTATACATGAAATAGATCAATTCCATATAAAACGTAATGAATGAACAATGAATGAATTGAGAGATATAAATTTGGGAAGTTTTAAGTTTTATTAAATCAATCCTTATTTATCCTAATTCATCCCATAATATCCGGTACTTGCACTGTTCCCCACCACCTCATGCCCTCATGTCATTTTATACATCAGATGCATCGTATTTCCTCCAGAGCCTTCATATTCTTGCCCTCTCTCCCAAATTCCTGCTCCCACGGTTTCCCTCGATAGCTTCCTCGTTCATCTAGAGGTGGTCCCACGAGCTCCAACGCGATCTGCAATGTAGATGAGTAGTCTAGGCGTGTGACGACCGAAAGCCGTAGCTCGCAACTTAGGATTCGAGTGTAATAACCAATTTTTTAGAAATTTGATAAAGTTCGACGAATGAAAATGTACCTTAATTTTCACACCCATCGAATTTCAATCGAAATAATTTTATAAAATTCTACACAAAAAATCAATTAATTCAATATAAAGTACTAATTAAGCATGATTTGGGAGACATAAAATGTTGAAGTAATAAGTTTAATTAATTTTGTTAACCTTAATTATTTCTCTAATCATCACTATAGTCCACCTACTAACGCCTCTTTTATTCCTTTCGTGCAATCGAATGTGTTCAAAGCTCTCAAAATCTCCCCCCTCTCCTAAAACCCTTTTTCCCTTCCGGGTTCACTCACACACACCCTCCCTCCCGGTTTGATTGAGCTCAGCAGGTCCTGTAATGGGCTTTGATCGCAGCTCATCCCACAGACACCATTAGGAAGGGACGAACGACCATCTGGTAAGCAGCGATCCGCTCTCCGTTTATGATTTCCTCTCACAACCCTTCCCCCTAGCCAATACCCCTCCCTATTCTTTCTCCCGCGGCAGAAGCAGCGAGGGAGCTGTAACCATTGCTGCAGTGCAAGGGTTACGGGTAGCAAACGGGTCAAGCGTCACAGAGGGAAGCCGCATTTTGCAATTTAAGGCTCAGAGACAATTTTTGTAAGTGTAAATCTGTATTTCAGGCTATTTAGGACATTTTGATTAAGTTATAAATAATAGAAATTAAAAATTTCAATTGAGTCTAATTAAATTATATGATTTTTTTTTAGAATTATAGATGAACTAGAGGAAGAGATTAGAGATGAGAATGTAAAATCTGTTGTGCGTAGTTGATTAAGAATTTTCAATCTAACGCTAATAGCAATGGAGGAGCACTGATGGATAAATACTTGAAGTTCTTTCAAGAAATAAGACTACTTTTGTTTTCTGGAGCAGGAGAGTCAGTGGAAGCAAAATATTGGCTATTAAGAGTGAAGAAAATCAAAGATGGCATGTCTTGTCCACCGGAGAGAAGAGTTACCCTTGCCACTTTTGCTTTTGAAGGGGAAGCTGAAAAATGGTGGCAAGGTCAGATGCATGAGAAGCTTGGAGGTAGAACCAGTCACTTGTTGAGTTTGTGAAAACCTTTAAAAATTGATTTTTACCACTGTCGGCTAGAAGACAAATGTAAGATGAATTCATTAGGTTGGCGAAAGGAGTCCGATCAATTATGCAGTATAAAGCAAAGTATACTATGCTATCGAGATATGCACCGCAACTCATTACAAATGCAGAAGAGAAAGGTCATAGATTTCTTTCAGGATTGAATGATTCAATCAAGTAGCCGCTAGTGCCACATGGGATTGCAGACTATTCAATACTAGTGAAGAGGCTAGGCAGGTGGAGATTGATTTTAAGTACACTCAGAAGCGTAGAGATATTGACAAGAGAAAGAGTTCAAAAGGAGTGACACTAGAAGTTCATTCAAGAGGAGAATCTGCTGGGAAGATGAAGTCCTACACCGATGGAGCTATTAGCCAAGCTGGTTGTAGCACTATACAGCTTTGTGTTAACTTTAGGAAGCATGATTGTGGTGAATGTTTACTTGGGTCAAAGGTCTGTTACTTATGCAGACAGCCTAGACATCAGATGAGAAATTACACTAATGTTGTTTAGAGATCGACATTAGATGTTCATTGAAGAAGGAATCCAGCTCACAGGAATTTTCAGAAATGATCTATCTCTGGAAGTGGTCAACAAAGGATGACAGAAGCTAATACTCTAACTCGTAAGGAGCAACCAACACAGAACATTCGTCCAAGAGTTTATTTTTTGACTCGTCAAGAATCAGAAAAGTGTTGTCACTTGTTCTAACACAATTTGATGAATGAATTGTCTGCTTGGTATTATGTTGGATTTCTCAAATGTATAATACCCTGCACAAGAAGCTGATTTTTGTAAACACCTTTTGTTTCATCTTCATAGTTGATGTGGAGTTCATGAGTTTTGAGGATGAAATTTTATAAGGATAGTAGAATGTAATAATTAATTTTTGAAAAATTTGATAAATTTCGACGACTGAAAATGTGTCTAAATTTTCGCACCCCTCGGATTTCAATCGAAATAACTTCAAAAAATTTTACACGTAAAATCGATCAATTTCTGTAAGTGTAATCCCTATTTCACGCTATTTAAGACGTTTCTTTTCATCCTCGCACTTTTATTATGAGTTTTGCCTCATTTTTCGTGCATTTTTTACTTTTTGGTAGCTAGGGTTGTAAATGAACCAATGCACTTGATGAACTAGAACTCAGCTCGATTCAGACTCAAACATGTTCGTTCAAATTGATAAATAAACAAGCTAGAACAATCTTTAAAAGCTTGAAGCTTAAATGAACTAAACACGAACATAGTCGAACTTGTTCATTTACGTTCATGGACAATCTCATTTGTGGTTTAATAAGTAACTTATTAAATTCTCAATATTAAGCTTGATGATAGCTCATATCATGTATGAATATTATTTAAATAAAATTTAATTAACTAGAATATTAACTTGTTCTTTGATAGTTCAATGATAGCTCGTATCATATATGATATATAAATACTTTAAATTAAATTTTTGTAGATTTTAAAGTTGTCATTTTAAATTGCTTGGTAGGATTTAGATTAAATAATGCTTAAATGCTACACAAATTATTCTACTAAGCATATCCTAAGCAAGGCATTTAGGGTAAAAAGTAGGAGAAACAATATTTAATTTATTGTAGGGTATAGAGTCTATAACCAATAAATTAATAGCTGCAATCAATCTGGTAAAATTATTTATTGAATTTTTTATATGAAAATCTACATGTCCATCTGAATTTTTAGCTCATTTAAATACTAATTCACTTGTCATAAAAAAATCAAGTACAAATCAATTCCAAACAACGAAAAATTTTGAACAAATCAAGTTTGAACAATATATGAAAGCTTAACACAAACACAAGCTCAAGTCGAATATGAACAACTTATAATTATACCAGGCCAAGTTCGAACAATGATAAACTCGACTCGAGTGGGCTTGATTGTGCTAGAAGCATCAAACGTTTTTGCGAGACTCTAAAAAGGTTCTAGCACGATATCGACAGAGGAGAGGTGTGGTTGAGGTGACATAAAGTAATGGTAGCTTTGAAGGACTGGTCGCCGAGATATGCTTTGGCAAATTAATAATCTTTTAAGCTAAATTATCCAGTGAACCAATAAATTATAAATTCCTAATTCATTTACAATTTCAAGTCGATTACGTGAGTGGCGAGTTTGAGTCGAGCGTGTAAAAAATTATCGTATGATGGCTCTATAAACTTTAGATAACATAATCTTATGTTAATTCGGAAAGAATAATTTAATTTACGGCAATTATTTGAATTGTAACATTTAATATTATGTTTTATAGGCTATTGAGCTCAATATAAAAGGCACTGCAACATCCAACTAGTTATCAAATATTAAGAGTTTAGCGTGACGACTTAAGTGAGTAATTACATTTCTAAATTTTAATAATTTCTTTTTATATCACAATGTATGTTAATCTATATGTATATTTTAATTCAATTAAAGTTATATTGTAGAAGATTTTCTTATATTGGATTAGAAAAGATATGTATGACAGAAAAATATAACAGATATGCATGAGATGCATAATATGTATAATGGACATATTATGCAAGATAAACACGATAAGCATGATAGGAACCATATAAGAATGATAAGCATGTAAGAAAAAGATATGCATATTAAAAAAAAACATGACATAAAAGATATATATGAGATAGATATATAAATGATATGAGAGATGCATGATTAATTGTTGCACAACAGAATAGATATGCATGATAATAAATACATGAACATGTCTTAGAATAATGTATGTTATGAAGAATAAAATAACTTATATATAAATACTTTTATGTGCAAGCTTAAAGGAGATTTTCACCCCCTAATGATACAAGCAAAAAACATCAGTGTACCCATGCGCGTAGAATTTTTCTATCACCACAAAAAAATTATAATGGTTAGATTACTAACCGCTGTGTAAAAATGATAATATCGGTCAGGGTCGAGTAAAGGGTCATTCAACCCTAGACAACTGTGATGTGTAGATTGCTAACCATTGTGTTGATAGAAGTCGATGGGGCAATATCGGTCAAAGGTGTGTTAGGTTTATTGACGATAATCCTCATAGAGACAGATATGTATGTAAAGAGTGTAAAGTAAAAGTAAAATTAAGATAAATGCATATAGAATACCTTATTTAAAAAAATTGATTGATGTGTGCATTACCATATATCAGATTGCTTATAAATATATAAATATATAAATATAAAAAACCAACATACTATAAGATTTCTTATAAATATTAAAAAGACCGACATGGAATATTAAATTCTTTTCATTAGATTACTGTGTTTTAGAAATGAGGTTACTCCTGGTTTATTTTTAGATAACTTCTTATGTTGTTTTAATATTATTTTATGTTTTAAATATTTGAACAAGATAAATAGAAGACGAGCAAATGTATACGGGATGCGAAAATGAGCAGAAATGTACAAATTATTACTTATTATGTTTTATTGCTTTCTTTAGTGGTTCTTTTATATAAATTTTAATATTGAATTTTTAGTAATAGAAATAGAATAACATAGTTATACATTTTCACCATATGACTGTCCATTCCCGTCTTTGACTAATTTCGAGCACCAGTCCGAGTCATGACATAATGGGCAATTTCTGTAAGCACTAATCCCTCTCATTTCATTTGAGACATTCATTCCTTCCCACACTTCCGTATTGAAGTTTGCTCATTTTTCGTGCATTTTTCTTTTTCAGTGGTCGTCGGAGGCGCCAAACTCATGTTAGAAGCATCGATAGTGATTTGAAAGTTTTCGTACTAGTTTTAGCACGAAATCAACGGTGGAAATGTTAGAAAGAGAGAAATTTGATTGTTTTCGGAGAAGACAAAGTTATGCCAGAAGCCCTTTTAAGGTATGTTTGGGTATATACTTCTTTTTGGGTTAATCATGATTGGAGTCCAGATTTTATAAATTTCTAAGATGCTTATGAATTCTCATGTTGTCTATACGAGGCAGCGAACTCGAGACGAGTGTATAAGCATGTGGCATAGGGCTGCTTCGTTAAGTTAGGTGAAATAATCTTGTGCTAATTTAAGAAAAGTAATCTTTTATAGATTTTAATATAATTTCTATTTTGACAGATGCAGTTAGAATTTCTACATATTATGAATGGATATTTGCAATTGAATGTATGAATGCATGTTTACCTTTCTTACGATGCATGTAATGCTGTGATTGGATTATGCTACATATGACTATGCTTATGATATGACTTTCGTAGAGGTATTTACTTATTATTCTTAATGCATATGATGCAAGTAATGTCTGATAAATGTTTGATGCAGAAAAAAATAGGTAGATTATTACATGAGTAATTGCAAGTACATTATGTTGAGAGTATTCTGGACTCTTGATATTTATATGGGGACAAAATTTTGAGACTCGTTGGAATCAGTCGGTGACAGAACGTTAAGAAATCGTGGGTATCACGAAGGTTATCGATAACTGATCTAGAGAATATAATTGTGTAAAATTTATATAGTTAACCCTGCTTTGCAACGGTGTCAAAAGCTTGATGCAATATTTTATTAAGAAAAAATTTAAGCAATTAATGTTGAGATTCTACGCAAGTATACGTATCATAATCAAGTAAAAAAGGACTTTCTATTTAAGCCCCAAATATCGATCCCAATGAGAAGATTTAAATTTGAAATGATAAATTTATTAAGAAATTCACAGAAAGTCAAAACGAAATTATTGTCACTAATTTCGAATGTTGAGATATTATCAGAACTAAATTATTTAACTAATAATAAAACTGAAATACAAAATTTAAACAGTAACTACTAAACTATTAAACTATGTTTATGTGATGAAGATTTTTTATGTGAAAAAAATTTTTTCCACTAAAATGAGGTTTTAGTAAAATGAGATGAGATAAATGGTTCTAATATGTATTTTGTCAAATAAGAGCAGTTTTAATTCTTTACCCTGATATAGTGTTATAGAAAATCATTGATTAATCCCAGGTTTATACCCTAAATCCGTGGCTCGGCTATGAGGATACTGGCTCCCACTTCCCTTCACCTAAAGATTAACTCTCGCTTTAGTTTTTAAACACTAAGACCGAATTGGGGATTTTAGTCTGTTACCCTAAAGATTCTCCAATTTTACACCCGACAAAGTATATTTCTCTATTTATTTGCACTTAATTTCATGAACGAAATTCTCCTTCATGGAATCAAATGTGATCATCACTCCGTTGTAGAACTCATACTCAATTTCCTGGATCATATGTTTCACAACACATTTCAACAATTCAATTGATCAGATCGAAAAATAAATTAAGTTCAACATTGAAAATCTATCATAATTTATTTTATATTTTAATATTGGCACATTTATATTATCTCTTCATTTCACCATA
>NEWO01000244.1:462487-479377 GCA_003013225.1 Phalaenopsis aphrodite | reverse complement strand
TAATGAATTTAACCAAGCCTTGGCTTTATCCCCTTAATGAAAAAAGAAAAATTCTAAAGCATAACAGCATCATTAGACACTCCGTCGTATTTAAAAGTAGCACAAATTTCAAGAAAACTAGCAAGATGTAAGTTTGGATCTTCAGTAGGTGTTCCTCCAAACTGATTATTTTGTAACATTTGGATAATAGCAGATTTAAGCTCAAATGAATTAGCAGCAATATCAAGATTTTGAATAGTCAAGTGAAGTTCATCTGCTGTCGGATTAGCATAATTTTTTAAAGGTCTGTCGATTTTTGTTTATTTGATTATTTAAGTTATTCGCCATTTCATTTAAGTTTTTAATTTTTTTGTTGTTTTTGAATTTTTCTAATAGTATGCTCTAATTCTAAATCGTAAGGTATTAAATCTTCAAATCTAATATTTCGCATAAATAAATATAATAAGCAAGGAAAAAATTCTTAAAAAATAACTCTTAAATAAAAATATATTTCTTTTTGAATTTTTTATTTTTTTTATTTTTTTATATAATTATCTTTTTGAATAATTATTTTTTTATATAATTACCAAGTCTATTTAATTTACAGTTACCATGCAAGGCAACAGCGCCAAAAACTTGATTCCGAGAGTACAGTCGTGTAAAAATTATATAATTGACTACGTTTTGCAACGGTGCCAAAAGATTGATGTAATATTTTATTATTAAGAAATTTAAGCAATTAATGTTGAGATTATATGCAAGTATACGTATCATCATCAAGTAATAAACGACTTTCTATTTAAGCCCGAAATATGGATCCACGGGGAAGGTTTAAATTTGAAATGATAAATTTACTAGGAAATTCACAGAAAATCAAAACGAAATTACTGTAACTCATTTTGAATGTTGAGATATTATCAGAATTAAATTATTTAACTAATAACAAAATTGAAATACAAGTTTAAACAGAAACTACTAAACTATTAAACTATATTTAGGTGATGAAGATTTCTTATGTGAAAAAGCATATTTCTCACTACAATGAGGGTTTGGTAAAATGAGATGCGATAAATGATTCTAATATGTATTGTGTCAAATAGTAGTTTTAATTCTCTATCCAGATACAGTGTTATAGAAAATTATTGACTAATCCCAGGTTTAGTCCCTAAATCCAAGGCTAAGCTAGGAGGATACTGACTCCCACTCTAAAGCTCCCATTTCCCTTCACCTGAAAGCTAACTCTCGCTTTAGTTTTTAAATACTAAGACCGAATTGACGACTTTAGTCTGTCACCCTAAAGATTCTTCAATTCTACACCCAACAAAGTATATTTCCCTATTTATTTGCACTTAATTCCATGAACGAAATTCTCCTTCATGAATGAATCAAATGTGATCCTCACTCTGTTGTAGAACTTATACTCTATTTACCGGATCAGATGTTTTACAACACATTTTAACAATTCAACTGACTAGATCGAAAAGTAAATTAAGTTCAGAGTTGAAAAAATCATCACAATTTATTTTATATTTTAATATTGGTGCATCCATACTATCTCTTTATTTCACCATATCTCAGAGTATGGAGAAAGACAAAGTAAACCACTCAAACTTCATGAGAAAGATACAACAAAACACAAATTTCATATATAAAAGAAAGTTCATACAATACTAATAAACAAACAATACTTATCTAAAACTCTTTCTCAAAACAAATTTCTTGTAGCCTCTTCTAGAAAATGTAGGAAGAAGAAATCTCACTTTTCTCCTTCTCCAACACTCTTAGAGAAGAATTCACACTTAATCTCACCATAAAACTCTAAATTATACGAACAATGGACTCTAAATGGTTGTGGAGTAAAAAATTGAAAAATGTGTGATGCGTAGTAGGTTGAATTAGGACGATGAGATGTCAGGAAGAGTCACTTTTCTGATCAATTTTGGTCCAAAAAAAGCCTAGAGTCGGTTCTCCAATAATTGCCTCCAAAAACTCTTCAAAAAACGTCCAAATTTGTTAAATTTTCTAGAAACAGGGGTTGAACCGACATTGGGGCCGTCGGCGCCAGTGTTCCGCAATTTAATTCGCTGCTCTTTTAAACGGCGTTGTCATCGCTGCTTCTAGTGTCGTCAGCGTCGAGTAAAATTCATCATCTGTTATGTTAGTCTGCGTCGTCGGCGCTGCTCTTGGCGCTGTCGACGCAGAGCATTTCTTCAAAAACGTCATTTTGACTCTAAATTTCATCTTTTTTCTTCCTTTTTGCTTCAAGTCCTAAAAATCAACCTACAAGAAAACATAAAAATATATTCCATTAAAATGCAATATCACCAAAAATGAGTATAAAATATGAGTCTAAAATGCATATATTTTATGTTTTAATAACTGCTATGTTGGCGGAAATTCAACCTTTAACGATAGGTTATAAGGCCTTTGGGGTAGGGTGACAACCAAGAAAGAACATGAAAATAGTTGTGTCCTATATATTAAATAAGTGACAGTACTATAAAATGACATTGATATGATTACATACAATAAACAACTCATGAACATGCCTACGAACATGCTTTTGACTTGTTTATGATTTAATGCAAACGACCTACATGCTACAATGCAAACTTAATTTTTATATTACCTACTCTCTTTTTATGTTTCCTATCATGCTAGCATGTTATAACTTATGTGTAGGCATATACAATTTCCAACGAGCATACATGTTCCTTTTTTATATATAAAAGCTTATATTAGCTCTAATTATTTCTTTGAGCTCAATGTTGCTCATTCTTCATTGTTACCTTTCAGGCAGGGACAGCAAACATCGGATAGAGTAGCTAGGTGTGTCTTATGACAGCTTTTACATGATAATTTTGAGAGCTTGTAAATATGTTTTGGGTACATACTCTTATTTTTTTGTATTTAGCAACTTTGTATAGTTCTCATATTTTGAATGATATCCATGCTTTTGAGTATGTATATGAATAAAATATGAAATGTAATGTATTTCGTATGTTGTGGCCCACTAAGTCTTAATTGTTAAAATTAGTACGAGTACTGATGAGAATTTGTGTGATCAAGTTGTCAGCCTTTGTCACACCACGATTAACCCTACCTGTTAGTTGAGGTGTGACAAAAATAACCACTCCTTCAGCTCCCTCATACTTGTTCTAAATAAAGAAAATATCCAAGACAGTTATTACATACTAGAGCATGCCCCATTTAAAATCCTAAATTACATTTTTTTCTCCTCTTTTTTATAAAGGTTGACATTAAAAGTTCCATCATGATGTCTATAAAATTGCTAAACAATATAGAATTTCCTTTCCTAAAAGTTTCAGATCAACTCCTTTCATGATAATTAACTGAAATAATCGAGAACCTTCAAATATCATAACCCTAAATAGAAGGTTAGAGTAATCAAAAAGAACAAATACTATGTAACATTATCGGCTAAAATAGGGAAAGAAAGTCATCAGTGTTGACTTGGTAGATGACACTATTGAGAAAATTTGATAAATCCAAATAGATTGAAAGTTGGCATTTATCAATGTCAATTTGAATAAACATTCGGAAAAAAAAAAGAAAAATTGAGTCCACAATATGCACGGTCATATGAAATTATTAATTAAATAAAACAATGGCTTAATTTACCATCACACATACAAGGAATACATGATGTACTTCATATATCTACACTAAAAATATATGACCAATGAATCAAATAAAATTATTGTAGATTCAACAACTATACAATCTTATTTGATTTATATAGAGGAGCATGAGAAGATATTAAATATGATTTAAAATGATCTCACATTCAAGACCATCGTATGAATTCCATGAAAATTTGGGATGAAAAGGATGCTAATAAGAAATGTGAGAACGTTTCGAGATGATTTCAATTAAGATATGTTTGTTTCTACTGAATTTTTAAATATTAAAGAAGTTTACAAAACAATTTTTATAAAAAAAAAATATTTATTTAAATGGTCTAGAGTAACTTGATTATTATGATTCATATTATCATTAAAATAAAAATATTACAGGGCAAATATTTTCATTTAATCATATAACTTTATCATATGTTGAAAACACATTTGCATGCACATTAAAAAATCTAAGTATGGTTCAAATGAATGAAAGTAACATAATGATAATAAAATAAAATCAATGTATAAGTTAATCAAAGGAGTTTTTTAATTATGATACTAAATGGGAATGATATTGGACCCATTCCATAAAATAAACATGGTTTAAAAAAGTAGAAATGAATGTAACTTAAATTGTACAATATTTGATGGTAATCCTTAGATAATTTCTTACAAAAAATGTTAACATATTTATTTAAAAATTCTAATAAAATGAAAATACCATTGTTCGCTTTCTCTGAATTTCATGCATATTAGCTCTTATATATAAGAACTAGTATTCTGTAGAACTAAAATTATCCACTAATTTAATGTTTGAAAAAATCTATTATTTATTTTTTACTGCTGAAAAAATTGCTACTAATCAAATAACTAGCAGGAGAGAGTTTGCATGTACAAGGAATAAAAAAAATAGAAAACAAGAAATCATTGCATCTTATTTTACAGTAATTCGCTAAAATTTATAGTATGAAACTTGATCTTAATATGTGACACTTAAACCAAGATAAGGTTTTAGCTCTTGATTGTTTGAAAGGTATTTTTAACTTATTTTATTTGTTAGAATATTACGTCTCTGTCGGATTGTTTCTATCTAAATAACTAAGCTACTAGGCTAGATTGTGAGACAAAAATGCTTTATATTGCTAAAAAATTATCATATTTATTGATGATTATACTAAAGTGACATTGTTTTATGCCATCAAACAAAAGTTTGATACGAGTCATATTTTTCTAATTTTTATCTTCATGGTAAAAAATTCAAATTGGTGCAATGTTAAAAACTTAGGACTGATAATAGTTTTGATTATTTTAATCAAATTATATCTTCATTCCTTAATAAGGAAGGCATTATTCAATAATTTCTCTTGCCCCTATTTAAAATTGCATAGTAGGATGTACCACAAGCGTAATTTTTAGCCAAATTAAAATGAGGCTACGCTAATAAATTCAAGGTAAGATGAGTACCTCACCCCTACTAAGGCTCGCTTCAGCTCACTATGTGTGAGGTGATGCATTTAGGTCTTTCTAATAAATGTTGAATAAATCATGCAATTACAACTTACGAAACCCCTCACACATTCATGTCCCCTTCAACTCTTGATAGACCCACTCGTCCCTGCAAGAAATATGCATCCTTTTATTTTTCAACTGCCATCCTCCACGCTACAGTCATTATTGTAGCCATCTTCCATGCAATCCGAGCAGTCATCATCCGTGCATGCAGCCCCAACCCTGTCATCCATCCTATGCAATTGTCATTACTGTCGTCCTTGCTTGCAGTAGTCACTATCTCTTCTTTTGGCTGCTGCCCCCATCCCTCCTTGCAGCCCAGCCACCACCATCCCTTCTTACCGCACTAGCTATTGTTATCAATATCACTTGCAGCCACTGTCTGTCCTGCTTGCAGTTACTGTCAACTTTGCCATCCGTATCACATCCAAGTTTTTTTCCGCATCTCCGGTGGTAATTCGAAAACATTAACTTTCCTGAATCTAATTTATTTAACTTAAATATTTCTTGTTTCATTATTTGTACATAATTTAGATTTTTTAAACGTAAAATTTTTTGTTTCTAAGGTTTAGGAAAAAATGATTAGAGACGGAGAGAAATGCATGGGTAATAGGAAGGATCTAACATGGAGAAATAATGTACAAAATGACATTTGGGACAACAATAAAATATATGTTTATTTGAATTGCAACTACTGTAAGAAATTAATTAAAGGTTGTGTTACAAGGATAGAGGAACAGCTCTCCAGCTTATACACAAATGGTGCACCCTGTGTTAAAATGACAAAAACAGTCAATGAGGAGATCCGATCATATATGAAAAAATAGACAATGTTAAAGCATCATACACATCAACAATTTAATATAGAGTTGATGTCGGCTCTTACTATTGGAATGAGCTCAGTGAAAAATGCTCATCTTTGACACAAATTTCTAATAGAGAAGCAGGAGGTCATAATAACTATTATATGGCAAATGTGGAGAGTGACAGAGGTCATGGAGAGAGTGCAAATGCAGCTTAGAGCATGATAGTCACACAAACATGTCTGCATGGATATTGAGATTTTTTATGAGAATGTCGATGCATTAAACGTGACAATCTCCCCTTCTTACTTTAATATGATACAATTCATAGGAGCTATGTTCAAGGCTAGAAACCCTCATCCAGGCATAAGTCGGCTCCTTTTAATCGTTTCATCAAATCATATCCTTTTAGTTATGACACAGATCACACATTTTCATATTCTATCAACTTCTCAGATAGCTATCATATCTATCACTGCAGTGCAAGGTAATAGCAACATGAATAATGCCATCACTAATTTTCATAAGGTTTATTGCATCGAAGTCAGAATTTTGGCACAAAAAAATTCACTAAAAAAGGGCAAACTGTAGCAAGTGTTTAAAATCAGGTTCTAAAAACCGCAAATGAAAAAAAAAAGACAATTAAAAGTTAACAACTAAGTAAAAGAAGAGAAGTTACAAAGAACATAAAGCAAGCCATACAGCTTAGTTTTTTCATGAGCTGCAAATGCATGAATTCTACAAAGTACGACATGAGAGTAATTTTCATTTCAATTTTTTTGACACAACAGCAGAACAATTCAACCATAAGGACAAAACTATTATTTTCAGTAATTGGCTAGGAATAACAAGCTGGACTAAATCTTGTAGCACAAAAAACAAATCCAAGGAAATATGAACAACAAAACATGATGATGACATCAAATCTTTGGAAATCAGTTGATATAAAAACATTGCACATGACTTATACATATCATTATCTAAGAGAATCAAGGAGTACCGAGCCACTTGATGCAAAGAAATTAGCAATAAAAGATCACCATTCTCATGCAGGAAATCAGCAACGGGCATTGCTTGCCCATACGCTTGAGAAATAATCAACTCTGGAGCATCCATTTTTAAAGGCTTCCTCACATATCTGTCTTTGAGAACAGGGGATTCTGAGCCTGTAGCATCAGATGTCCTGATTAGAATTATAACTCTCTTGGATGATCGTAATAAAAACTAACAAATAGGTGTAAACCTTCTTTCCTACTCAAATTCAAAGGTGAGGACATTACTGAGCCTAATAGAGTACCTAAATTAAATTAGATCAGTGTCTAAAACCGTAGGTGCACATATGTACTGATAAATGGAGGTTACACATTATGTCCTGAGAATTGAACAAGGGAACTGGTATTTAATACAAAAACTAGCCAGTTGAGATGGGTGCATAGAGTTTTAAATCCCCAAACTCCAACTCATTCATATAATTTGACCGATTCAGACGGACTCTCGATTTGGGAGGAAATATGTTAGGTGACCCTGAATAGAAGCTATGATGCCTCAATCAAACTGTGCGGCCTCAAACTTATTTCCACCTCTTCTGCCTACACACTTGCAAGCAACTAATACATAATTAAGGAAAACAGTGGCGAAAATGGTACCATCTAACCTTCTTCTAATACATAATTTGCAACCCAAACATAAACATTGGATTTGCATCAAAAAGGCATTACAACTGCAGAGCACGAGCAGAAGTGTTCAGAAAACATTAAATACTAGAAGATGACAATTTTTTAAAAGTCACATAAAGCTGCTATATTTATAAGAAGCTGACATTTGTACACTAAACTCCATGTACATGTCATCTGTTAAAGCACAAAATCAAAATTCAGGTATCAAATGATGGCATGCATTACATTTATCAAAATACAACTGGTTTTAAGCAGATATAAGCATTAGAGTGATGCATCTTTTACTCGTTTAACATACAAGGGAAAAAAATATAATTGCTCAAAACCACAAAACCAACGAAGGCAATTTCTTTTAAACATTGTAACTTCATTTCCATTCCATCGAAACAACCCAAAGCCTATAGAATACACTCGTATACAACAACAATAACAACAACAACAAAGCCTTAACCCCACTATGTGGGATCGGCTACATGAATCCTTTTTCTCCATTGCGTCCTATTTAGTGTCATATTTTCATTTAGTTCTAGTAAACTAAGATCATTTTTAATACAATAAGCCCAAGTCTTCTTAGGTCTACCTCTGTCATTCTTAACACAAGTCGAATCTAAAACATCACTGTCCTAATCTCACGTAGAATATGCTAGTATGAAAATAATTTTAAAAAAAGGAAATTTACATACGTAACATTTATTTCTTTACATATCTCACACCTAAACTTTCATATTTATATCCATAACAATTTGACGCCTTAAATCAATGCATGACACTATATATTTCACTGTTAAAAGGTGGTAATATTGTCATTTCTGATGTGATATTAAAGATTTAACCGATGAATGTGAAAATATAAAAGTTTAAGTATGAGATATATAAATACATAAGAATTGTGTGCTACATATGTAAATGCCCCGATAAAAAATCCATAAATAAGTTAATCACCAATTCATTTGCCGGCAATAACTTATTATAGAATTCCCTTCTGTTAAATCTTAACTTCTAATTAATATTCAATTTTTTTACTATAAAAGAAAAGGTTCTATGAAGATTCATTCTGCATGCATACCTAAGTATAATGCATCCACTTCCTCCCTCTTGTTGTGCAGAAATTTTCCCAAGGCATGAAAAAGAGTAAGTGTTTCATCCTTTGCGAATGGAAAGCGCGAGCTAAAGTTGACTTCCCTTTGCTCAATAAGTCCTGTAAACGGTGATAACCTAGATCCATCTGAGTCAAATCTGTCATTGGTTTCCATCAGAGTTGATGTAGTACAGCTGAGCAAATTATATGGCCTTAAAAAGTAGTACTGTAAGGATGTTATTGCATTTCTTATGTCACCGCCACTAGCCTTAGCTATCAGATCAATCTGTTCGGGAATTACATCACACTTCTCTTCTTTGCATAACATGGAAAGAACTTTTTTTAGGGAATTCACTGTAAGAAGATTGAAAGCAACCTACAAAAGAATGGTTGAGAAATTTATAAAGAACATTACATTTCCAAACTATTAATAATGTCATAGCTTGAGAATATGTGCTTCCTGTAAAGTCACTTAGATGTTACCTTGTGAGCACCAGCTCTCTCAAGAAATGACACAAGCTCTTCATTGTGCCTTGTTGAATTCTCACCAAGCTCAACTTTATGATATTCTGTTATCAATATAACGATTGGAAGTTGAGCAGAATGACTGAGAGTAGTTAAGCATTTCTTTAATCTCCCGAAAGCAACTCTTCCATTTGTGATAGGGAGATCATCAATTAGAACAATAGCTTGCTTCCTTGATGCTCCAGCATTGCTAGGACAAAGCAAGGAATACTTTCCCATCTTTTCTACAAAGGCTTCAAACTCATCTAACTTTGAAATATACTTGAGACCTAAAAAGTACATAAATCAGTTGGGAATAGAAATAGACTATTTGAAACCAATGAAAAGAAAAATTATCGCTTTTAAGTGCAAATAATGATCGTAAGTCCTAATCTAAAAAAGAAAGTCAAAGTTTAATAAACCATTTGGAAGATATCAAAAATCTACTATGCTTGGTGAGTAGTGAATAAGTCAAGCCAAAGATGTCACGACCCCTCCCGGAGCTTGAAATTAAGTAAGACGAGAATGGACAGTCCAACGATAGAAATTCTCTGCTATTCTATTTCTACCACTAACCATTTAATATTCAAAAATTCATAAAAAAGCCACTTAAAAAGCAATTAAATTAACAAGTAAAAACTTTTCTCTTTCTAGTTGTTGTTCTCTCATATTGTACACATTAGCTTATTTTCTATTCATCTTATTTAAAAGCTTAAAAACAAAAAAAAATCATTAAAACTACACAATGAGTTATTTAAAGATAACCCAGGAGTAATCACACTTCTAAATTACATTAACCCAGAGAAGAGAAAACAATATGCATGCTGGTCTTTCATGTTTCTACAAAAAAACTAATAATAATCTAATATGTGAACCAATGATAATTATCAAATAAAAATAATCTGAACTTCTATATGTCTTAACTTTACTTTTACTTTATGCTCTTAACATACACATCTATCTGTTTGAAGATCACCGTCAAAACAACCTAAGACATCCTTGCTCGATATTATCTCATCGACATGGTGATTAGTGATCTAAATATTATATATATCTGAGGCGGAAAAAAACTTACTCGCTCCTAGGCGATATTATCGTGTCGACACAGCATTTAGTGATCTAAATATCATGATTATATAGGTGGTAATCTCTCTACTCGTCCCTAACTGATATTCTCTTGTCGACACAGTGATTGGAGATCATATCACAATTGACTGTGGTGGTAAAAAAAAATAAGTACGTGTGCTGGTGCACTGGCATCCCTCGTTTATACCCTTGGAGTGTAAACTCTTAATATGCATGTACAAGCATTCATATATAAACTATTTCATTTTTCATAACATATGTTCTTCTGAGATATCTTCATTCATTTACTAACATGTATGTTTATTCAAATGTGTAACTATTTATCATGCATAATATTTTCTATCATGTCTATCGTGCATATCATACATAGTTTTTGTGCAGATCTTTTATATATTTTCTCTCATTCATATCCTTCTTTATCTAACAATATAAAAAAGTTATTGAAATATTAATCTAACTAAGGTAGAGCATACATGCGATTAACATACATTTTGAAATAAAAAAGATTATTAAATTTAAAAATATAATTACTCGCTTGAATCCTGAATGACTCTCTTTTCCCTGAATTCTCTTTTTCTTATTCTTCAAGTAACACTTGTTACGCCCATAATCATTGATTTAAATTCATTATATTAATGTCGACTTAATAACATCTTAATTAGTTAAACATAACATTTAATATAAATAAAATGCACAAACTTTAGCGAACCTTACCGGACTTTAATCAAGTTGATCTCCCTCCTCACTTGGCTCAAACAATTCAACTATTTCTTCTCCTTCCAAGCTGGACTTCAACAACTTAATTTTGGTTTAATTAAACATATTGTTAACATATAATATGTCTATTAGATTCATAAACAAAATTTACTTAAACCACAACTCATCTTTGTCTTCGACTACATAAATTAGAGCTTAGCTCTCCACTTCATACTCGCGATTCTTTCTTTTCCCACGTACAAGAAGTTCATGTCACCTTACCCCTATAAATTCAGGACATTAATATCTTCAACTCAAATTTCAAATGCTCTTAAAAATAACATTTAAATAATAAAAAATTAATATATATATATATATACATATATATATATATCAGATGTCTTCGTCGTCCCGCCGCTCTGCTAGGGTTCCACCCCATGGCGAACCCTAGCTTCGATCGTCACTGCTGCCCCCGATCGCCACTCTCACCTTTGCTTTGGTGGCGTCGATTGCGGCAGAGAAGACACGCCCTCTGCGTCATCCATTGACGCTCGCTAGCTCCCCAGCGCTCGTCTCTCTGCGACGTTCCTTCGCGCCAGCAACACAGGGCTTTCCTTCGCGCTGCTTCGCGCCCTGCGACGAAACTGCGCCGTGCTGATCGACTGTGTCTGTGCCAATCGATAGAAATGGCATCAGAGCGTTCCTACGCCGCTACCCTCGCCGGTGATAACCCCGTCTCCGGCCCTCTTTCCAATATGTTTCCGCAACAATACCAAGACAATTTTGCCCTTGGCATTGAAACCGGATTTCTCAAAAAATCTTCTCGTAAAAACGGCAAACCTGCAATCTTTTTCACTGAGGCAGAAATCTCCACCCTAGCTGCGCCCTGCCGACTGTTCTTAGTAGGTAAGTTTCTTTATGGAAACCCTAAACTTGAACTAATTCGAAAGGACTTTGAGCAAATGAAACTGAAAAAGGTTGAAAGATCGGTAAATTGGATGGTCGCCACATTCTGATTCAATTATCAAATGATGAAGACTACACTCATTTGTTTGCGAGAAGACTTCTTCGAATAGAAAACCAGGCGAAGAAAGTTTTAAAATGGACGGTGAATTTTGACCCTCGTACTGAACCTCCTACCATTCTTGTTTGGCTGCACTTCCCAGGTCTAAAGATCCACCTTTTTGATCAAGAGCTTCTCTTCACTTTAGCGATGGTATACGATAAACCCCTCAAAACTGACACTCCTACAATGAATCTAACTCGGCCTTCAGAAGCCAGAATTTTGATAGAAAGGGATATTACTTTACCTTTTTCGGAAGAAATATGGATTGGCACACCACATCAAGGTTTTTGGCAGCAAGCAGAACTTGAACAGATACCACTTTAATGTACTCACTGTCGTATGTTTGGACATTCTCCTTCTCAATGTTATCAGTTGCATCCAAAATTAAAACCTTCAAGTAAAAACGCTTCTGGATCTGCCCCACCTCATACTTGTCCCACCTCTGCCCCTGAGTGCATTCCACAAACCATTGAAACATCGGTTGACACAATGCCACCTCCTCCTCCCATTACCGGAAACAATACTCTCTCTGTTCTTCCGACTGATATATTGGCAGATGGTTTACTTGGGCCCGACAATCAGGATAGTATTGAAGCTCCACATCCCCAGGATGCTTCAGATGTTGAAGAGACATGCTTACCATCTCTTCAAAATCAGAATGTTATTACTGCTAGTCAGGAGCTGGGGGCTCATTCTCTCCTACATGCCCAACAATCTGTTGACCACACTGATCAGATGAGTCAGTCGTCGGATGAGGAATGGCAGGTTTACACATCTAGAAAGAAAAAGAAGAATGGAGGCACACCTTAGCTTGGGAACTTAATGGATGATACACTAGTAACTTCGGGTAATGGAACGACACTCAACAATTTGTTAGCTGTCTACGGTCCTAGAACCAGAGGCAAAGGCAAGACCAATCTGGCTCGTGCCTAGCAGCTTATTTCCTATAAGTTTTGTTTTTCTTTTCCTTTTTTTTTTGTGTTTTATCTATGTTTCATCCTTTTAGGATATTGGTGTGATGTATCGTATGGGAAGGACACATTTTTTTGGGTCTACAACCTCTATGTATCTTTTCAATTTCAATAAAATTAGCCCTTTGGCGTTTTCAATATATATATATATATATATATAACTTCTACAAAAAAACTTAATTAAAATATTTAAATATTTAAAATGTCTTGGTCGAAAGCAAAATCACACAAAAGCACCTTCTTCTCCCTCTTCCGCTGCGTTCGGTCACAATGAGCGCAACTCCAAAGCCGCATTTTCTTCCTCCTTTCTCCCACAAACTAGTTGATTGGCCTACCTCCTTGCTCACGCAAGATGAGTCACTCAGCCTCAACTAAGGCTACCTCTTCCTCCACATGAGAGCATGGCGTCGTTGCCTCCTTGACTAGTTTTCGTCTCCCTCTTCATTTGGAAACACTGAGGTCTCCACCTTCCATCGGCGTCGATAACCACGCAAGCACCAACTTATACAATTGTATAAGGTGGTAACCTGTCTACGGCATCGATAAAACTAGTCAATAATTAATATTTTTTATTGATATTAATAAATTTCAGTTATTACATTCTCCCCTCCATGTAAAATTTCATCTTCAAAATTCATGAACTTCCAACAAGCTAAACTTTATGTAGATGAAATATAAAACGATAACAAAAATTTATTTCTTGTTAATTGTTAATTAAACCATGTATGATAAATCTAACATCTGAGATAAGATCATTCAATTAAATAATCCCAAAAAACCCGAATCATAACAATATAGCTAACACAACACTCGAGTTTTAAAATGAAAATACATAATAACACTCAATACTAGATAACCAACGTGACACTTAAATGACAAATCACTCCATCAAACTCTATGCTTAAGCATCTGTAGCAACATGCTCTTCAGAGCCTTGATTGGTTAGAGAATTGACTCTTGGTCGAATGTTCTTTCTGGGTCGCTCCTCACGAGTCACAAGATTGACTTCTATCATTCTTTATTGACCACTAATAAAAGCAGATTCCTCCTGAAAATTCCTCTGAGTTGAATCCTTTCCCAAGTTAGCATCTGAAGTGGATTTTTTAGTTGAATTAGGACAATTTCTCATATAATGTCTAGGCATCTACTCTTTCGTGACCGATAATCTCCTGTTAGCACATCAATTGGTGATCATATCATAATTTTTTTGGGTGGGAGAAAAACAACTACCACGTGGGTGCACTGGCATCCCATATATGTATCATGAGGGACTGAACTCCTCTTAACATGCAAATAGAAGCATTCATATATAAATTATTTCATTTTTTATAACATACATTCTTTTGATATATTTTCATTCATCTACTGACATGCATACTTTCTCTAATGTGCGACTATTTATAATGAATATATTTCCTATCATATCTATCATGCATATTATGCATCTCTCATTCAAACTTTTCTTTATTTAATAATATGAAGAATTTATTGCCATATAAATCTAACTAAACTAGAGCATACTTGCAATCAACATACATTTTGAAATAAAGAACATTACTAAAATTTAAAAATATAATTACTCATCTGAATCAATTATGACTCTCTTTTCCTTGAATTACTTTTCATGATTCTTCAAGTAACACTCGTTGCACCCTTAATCATTGATTTAAATTCATTATATTAATGTCTACTTAATAGCATCTTAATTAATTAAACAAGACATTTAATATAAATAAAATACACAAACTCTTACCTTATCAAAAAATACTCAGGTTGATCTCCGTTCTCCCTTAGCTTGCACACTTCACCTACTTTTTCTCCATCCAAGCTGAACTTCTACATCTTAGTTCTTGTTTACTTAAACATATTGTTAATATTTTAATACATAACATTTATATTAGATTCATTAATTAAAATATAATGAAACCCTAACTCACCTTTGTCTTCAACAACATAAATTAGAGCTTGACTCTACACAACACACTTGCGATTCTTCCCTTTCCCTCCTACAGAAAGTTCGCGTCACCTTACCCCTATAAATTCAAGGCCTTAATATCTTTGATTGAAATTAAAAATGCATATAAATGCAACATTTAAATAATAAATTATATATATATATATATATATATTGAAAGCCCAAAAAGGTTAATATATTAAATGGGAAGAAAGAATGTGTGGGAGGGCCCAAGCATGACACCCTGCACGTACAAAAATCACAAATGATTCCAAAACTAGAAAAAATAGAAAAATACATTAAATACTTGAATAAAAAACCTAACAGTGTCGAAATACATAGTATCAGGTGGCTAGAGAACGACCAAATTCGGTCTTGTCTCTGTCTCTAGTTCTAGAGAATGAGCAAGCTAATAAGTTGGTAAGATGATTGTCATTGCTAGTAGTAACCAATGTATCATCCAATATATTCCCGAGCTGGAGTCAGCCTCCATTCTTCTTCTTTCTCCTGGAATAGAACTGTCATTCCTCTTCCGAAGAATCAGTCTGACGGGGAAGTAGAGTTGAAGCAGAAGAAATAACAACCATAGTACCCACAATAGGTTCTACTATGTGTGAAGTATGAGTTGCCTCTACACCAGATACTTCCAAAAGAAGTGGAGCTACAAGACTCTCCTGATTATCAGTCTGAACACTATCATTTGTAGGTAATAGTCCGCCAGTACTATTTTTATGGGATTTGAAGGTATCAGCATCACATCACTCGCAATAACAGTAACAAAAATGTCATGGGAGGGTCCTCATGGGCAACTGACACCTCCTGTCTAGTAGTATTTTCCCCAGGTGGAACTAAAATATTCAGAGCAATAGGGTTAGACCCATCCTAATTCACTTGAACCATAGATTTCAAATTTGGATGAAACTTGTGGCATTTATCAAGGACATGACCAAACATCATATAGTGGGTACAATATGGGGGTTTGTCTCTATGACGATTTGTTGCCAATAACTATAATGGGTTGTGCCCAACCAAACATCAGTAACATCAGGTAAAGTAATATCTCTTTCAACAAGTATTCTGGCCACTGAGGGATTGGTTAGGTTGAAAGTAGGCAGATCTAGCTTCAAAGGTTCCCCAAGGATGAGCCCAAAAGTGTAGAGAACCTGATGGTGAAAAAAATGTAGTTTGAGACCGAGTAAACTAAACCATACCGGGACAGTGGGAGTTTCATGATTTGGGTCGAAATGATGAGACCACTTGAGTAACTTCATTGATTTGTCTGTGATATTAAGATATTTCCTGGAGAAAATTTTGGTGTAATCTTCAGCCACTGTTAGTTGGATCAACGCATGTCTCACAACCATGAGTCTCACTTTCCACTTGCCTACTAGTTTATGATCATCAACACTCTTTCTGATAACATCAATAGGAGAGTCTCCCCACTGAAATTTTCTAACAATAGCAAACTTGAATTTTTCCGTCAGTGTAGAAATTTCTAATTCAGAGAAAAAGATTGTTGTTTTTCCACCTTTCCTACTTTCCTTCTTAACAAAAGGGCAATCATTTGTACTCTCGCGACATTTCTTATAGCTTGAGGGGAATACCAACACGAACTCCACCTGAGAGTTACCCACCACATGGGCAAAGGAGACTTTGTCTTGCTCAACCAAATAAGAAGTCAGCGCCACCAGAGCAAGGAGAGATGTCAATGTTAAACTACAGCGAGATTGCTGACAGAAATAGTCGGCAGAGAGAGGAGCTGTTGGGCGCAGTCACAGCAGAAGAATGCAGCGTCGAAAACCTAACTCGCGGGAGCAGACACAAAAAGCGCCTGCGAGAGACGAAACTGCAATGAGAGAAGGGGACGCCCAGACAACGGAGCGTGAGTGAACGATGCGAGGTCCTCTCCTTCAAGCAGTAGAATCAA
>NEWO01000244.1:445681-459479 GCA_003013225.1 Phalaenopsis aphrodite | reverse complement strand
AAGTAGGAACCCAAACCACCTGGTATACAACCCACACCATAATCTCCAAAAAAAAAAGTACCTGTATACCAAAAACCATAATTATAAACTAGGCATGAAATCTCTACACCAAAGTCTCCAAACAGAGCAAAATTCACAAGCCGTTTGGAAGTAGTAGTTGGATCGGTGAGAGTTATAAATGCCAAACAGATGAAAAAAATACTTGTTGAGATCTTACAAACTCTAATAGGGAGCCTTCTTCCTAGGCAAAATTCACAAACCATTTCAGTTAAGACACCCCCAGATGCATGTGTAGGCTGGCCAAAAGACGACGATGCAGTTGCAAAACAGTTGGAAGAAATACTTTTTGCCCCAAGAGTAGGAAGAATGAGAGAACGAAAAGTTGGAGTAATTAATCTACCAAGAAAGGACCCATAAAAACACCTGTAAAATTCGCAGATCCAAACACATAATGGGAGCTTGAGTACGACCCAATGTATCATTACCTCTTACCTCTGGTTCTAGGTAGGGAACTTGCTAACACATGGTTAAGTTTCCTGCCATTACCTAAAGCAACCAAGGTATCATCCATCATGTGTCAGGTAGAGTGATATATCTTTCAACAAGTATTCTGGCAACAGAAGTCCTGGTTAGATTGAAGGTCGGTAGATCTAGTTTCATAGGATTCTCAAATATGGCCCCAACAAAGTAGAGAACCTGATGATTAAATAGATGCAACTTGAGACCAGGTAAACAAAATCATACGGATACAGTGGGAGGTTCATAATTTGGGTCAAAATCAGGAGACCACTTAAGCAACTTCATTAACTTTTCTGCAATGTTAAGATATTTCCTATAAAAAATTTGACTGTAGTCTTCAGTCATGGTTAACTGAATTAACACGTGCCTCCTATCAAGAAGTCTCACTTTCCACTTTCCTAGTAGATGGAGATCTTCAAAACTCTTTCTAATAACTTCCATTGAGAGGTGACCCAACTGAAACTTTACAACGAGAGCGAACTTGCATTTCTCAACCAAAGTTGAAACTTTTAAATCAGAGAAAAAGAGAATTGTTTTCCCAATCTTCCTACTCAACTTCTTAACAAACGGTCAGTCACATATACCATCACGACAATCCTTATAACTCAACGGGAAGAGAACAGCAGACTCCACCGGATGGTTACCTAGCACGTGGGAGAAAGAGGCTTTGTCGGGTTCAGCCAAAAAAGGAGGGATCGCACCCATCTAATCAGGGAAACCAAACCGAAATAAAAAGGCTAGGGTGGCAACGAAACCTGAACCTACTACGACGCTCCCCTTCCCTTTTTCTTCGAGTACAACGAGGCGCCGAGAACAGCGGATGATGCGATCAAGCGAGAGGTTGGGGCTCAACGAGGCGACAAAAGAATCAACGTGATTCCCCATCCCTTCCTCTTCAAGGACTATGAGTCGACGAAAGGTCGTGGTTACCCGAACAACTATGAAGTCACCGGAGAAAACCCTAGCAGAGCGACAATGGACATGGTGGTTATTTTTTAAATAACTTTAATATATATATAACTTTTATTAAATAACTTAATTAAAATATTTGATATATTAAAACTCACCTAATGTCTAGATTAAAAGGAAAATCACGCACGGGCACCTTTTTCTTCCTCATTTTCATTTGTATTCGGATGCGGCGAGCGCAACTTCAAAGCTAGATGACCTCCCTCCTTTCTCATGCAGACAAGTCGCTCAGCCTCTCTCATGTTTCCCGCAAACAAGTCGCTCGACCTAGACTAAGGCTTCTCCTTCCTCTGCACGATAGCACGACGGCGCTACCTCCTTGACTTGGCCTTGGCTCCCTCTTCCTTTGCAGACACTGACACCACCACCTCTTTCATTCAGTGTAGATAACCCACGCAAGCACCAGCATAAGAAGCACTTCTAATATCGGCACGATTCAATACCGTACGCAGGAGGTTGTCTTCCTTCCTCTCCACGAGACGCAAGAGTCGTTGACTTCCTTCCTCTCCAAGGAATGCAAGTTGAACGATGCTTCTTCCTCTCTTTCCTTCTCCACAGGATGGCTAGGGCATGCAGGATTCTTAACAGAAAATCAGTCATCTTCCTCACCATCTCCACACTCAATCTCTCGCTCTCACTCGAATTGGTTGGTTCGAAAGGGGATGGGGTATACAACTCTTAATTTGTAACGGAAGACTTGCTTCTGTTTGATAATTAACATTTTTTCATTCTTATTATTAAATTTCGTTTATTACAAGAGACATGAAATGAAAGACCCCTATCTCTTTCGCACCTTACCTCACCTAGGCTTTCAGTCAAAAGCAAAGCTCGATCACTACAGAATGTAATAATTTACCAAGTTAAATTGATATTGGCATTGCAGAACCATTCAATTACAAGGAGCTTTATTTACACATGCATTTACTTGTGCCAAGTTGCAAGCGCAAAGCAAAGTGATGTTTCCGCCTATGATCACATCCGTCAATGCTTTATATCATTTGATTATGCTTTCTGAGACGGCAAAATCAGTTTAAGAGGTTTTGGTTAACCGCAGGATGGCAACAGAATCGAAAAATTTAGCCCCATGCTATCAAAATGCTCGCTGTTATTATTGATTTTATCAATTGGTGACCAGTTTTTATAAGCTGATATATTTAAATTCCAACACAAATGATTGCATTGACGTGGCAACTCTCGATCCGGGATTCCAAAATCCAGCAAACCTCCCGATGCCACAGAATCAGGGGAGTGTCGCCATCAGGAGAAGGCAGAACCGGTTAAATTCATTTCGTTATCAAATTCAAAGATATATTTTGCCTATTATAACTTATTTCATATTTTTTTACTTCTACTTTGGGTTTCTTTCTATCAGAAGACTATTTATATGTTTGATTTTTCTGTTTCGAGGACTTTAGCTTAATTTTGAGTATTTTAGAGATTGTAATCTTAGTTTTCTATCGTAGCTAGTGTATGAACAATAGTGAATCTCCTTGTCGCCAATACATCGTCATTTCTCTTTACTGTTTTCAATTGAGACTACTGCCGGACGACACCCATCCCCGTCCAAACGCCATCGACCGCTCACATTCTCATTTCACCACTATTTCCCAAATCACTCCCGCTAAATCCGCAACGTAAACATCTTCTAGGAACTCTTCAACAATTTCCTTTGGTATCAGAGCCCGACAAATCCTAATTTTATTAGGGATTTTTTATCTTTTGCTCCCAAATGAAAAATTTCAAATAACCTAATCTACCATCCCTTTAAAAAAAATCTCCCACAAGACCATAACCATTCCTAACTCTAATCCAAAATTTTAAAAAACCAATTAGTATAACTCCACCAAAAATTCATCTCGATACTATCAACCAATACTTAAGCCCCTAACCAACCTTAATTTATAGTCCCTATGTCCACCAAAACCCTAATTAGGAGAAAATGATAAAATGCCACATATGAAAACATTCAAAGACGTATCCAGAAACTTATTATGGAGAATATGCAAGTGGAAAATCCTTTAACTATAAAAGAGGTTTAACGAGTTTGATAGGAGACAACCTAGTTAGGTCACCCATTTTTTTGTCGACAAGCAATCAATATCCTGTCGATTTAGCATAGAATATAAAAGAAGACGTCTAAATGTTAGAATGAAGATTGAATTGCCGAATTTTGAGTTGAAGGATGTTGCACATGATTCGAACGACTTCATCGAGTGATTCTAGATAGTGGAACAAAAAATATTTTGAGTGTAAGGATGGTCCAACCGACAAAAGGCTAATTACTATTAAGTTAAAGAAGAATGTTTCTTTGTGATGGAAAAACATAAAACATATTCAACGAGACGGCAAGAGTAAGATCACCAACTAATCTTAAGATGAAAAGGGAGCACAAAAACCTTCCCACACATTAGAGATAAAACATGTTCATAAACCTTTATAACTTATACCAGAAACACTTTTATGAAGGAGTACAAAGCTAACTTTAATCAACTCATGCCGAAATGTAAGTTGGTGGAACCCAAAGAGCACACAACGACGAGATATCTTAGAGGACTGAAGCTAACTCTAAGTAATGTGGTGCAACTATGGCCAAATTGGTATTTACTCGATGCACGGCTACTTTTAAAGGTCGAAAAACAAGAATGTCACCACGTGGCTGTCACACCTTTTAGGTTCAGTTCAATCCTAGGATAAGCAGTAAGAGTAAACGCAACGAAATATCGAAGTCAACTTCGCATAATAAAAATCAAAATAGAGTAGAAAAATGAAGTAGATCATCAATAGTCTCATATCTGTCCCAGTGAGAAAGTGTTTCAGTTTTCACAACTTCAAGCATATTACCTTTATTTGCTCAAAAAAAGGGTGATTTCTTCCAATGAGTAAGGAGTGGTGAAAATAAATGACAGTGACAAAGGAGACAATAGAAAAAGAGAGACAAAAGAAGAGTATCAGCTTTCAGCCCACAATATAGAGATGCTAGTAATTCAATGGGCTTTTTCGATTGAGCCTATGATAGAAGCACCACTAGAATTAGTATTGGTTGTCTTAGACATGTGACAACTCCAACTAAGTGGATTTCAGGATTGCATGGCCTAAAGCCTACCTTCTCAGTTGGCACAGCTTTAGGAGGCTTTGAAGTCCCAATTCAGCTAATCCAGGGAAAGAAAACGAGAAACTGAAGAAGAAGTGAGGAGTCGAGCAGTTAAAGGAGGGAGAGGAATCGAATAGCCAGGAAGCCAAAGAGGAGGGTTTGAAGCGAGAGGGTCGGGAAGCCAAATGGAAATTTTCGTGCATAAATTCACATATAGGGGGGATGGTAGAGGCGAATTTACTTGCCTGAGAGTCGAGCAAGCAGCATCGAGGGAGACGGAGGAGAGCTCTTGGAATTGTGCGGGCTTCAGTAGTTGTGGTGAGTGCAACTATGGCAAAAAGAAGGGTGTGGGCAGAGGGCTTCAACCAAGCTCTAACAAAGAAGGTGACGCTGCAGTTGAGCAAAAGAAGAGGCAAGTAGGGGAGAAGAATCTTCGTGTATTGTGACATTAGCTCCTGCGTCATGGAGCTAAATAATAAGAAAAGGAAGGGGCGGAGCTTGTGGGAGCCGAGTCGGGCCGAGTTTTTGGGAGAGTTAAGGGTTTTAATTAAATTTGGGATTCAACCTAGAGAAGTTTCACTTTGAATTGAGAAAAGGTTCTGGTGGTAAAAATAGAGTATTTTATAAAATTAATAAAATTATTATAAAAACTAATTTCAATGACTAAACCTAAAGTACAAGTATTGAAAATCTTAACTAAATAATATAGTAATATTTGTTAATTCATAATTAAATTATTAATAATAATAACAATAATAAAATTTAGTAACTTCAATATTTTATAGGGGCTAACTTGGAAGTGGTGATAAACACTAAAAGCAAAGAAAATCATTAGTGATTAAGGTGAGTACTCGCACTTTCAATCTATAGTAATATTTTGCTTCTTTATGATTTTTATGAATTAGTAGATAATGATATTTGCACAAACTTTATCTTGATTTATATATTTTCCTTAGTCAGATTGTTAGGAATGTTTGTAGTTACATAATATCATGCATGTTATATATAGTTTGTTGAATTGAATTCGACAAGCACATGAATGATATATTTATATTGATCGTTTGTTTGTGCATGAGAAACTATTATAAAGTCACCCCTTAATAATACTAGTAAGGAAAGACTAAGATACATGTGCATGTATATGAAAAAAAATATTAATATTGATGTGTCTTACTTCACACAAAATTTTAGACAGTACTTTTGTGACAGTTGTACAGAAATAATATGATATTGATATGGAATTGATACATTAATATTCTTTAATTGGCATAAAAAATTTTATTTATTTATTAAAAAATTTAACAGACATGTATATTATTTTTCTTCTCTTGCATTACTGTAGTTCATGAGTACAAGTATTCACTGGACCAACAATTCAAATTAATTAAATTCATTAAAAGAAGAACGATAGAAAAAAAATGTTTAAAAAAGACACAGACAACTAGTAACGAAGTAATTTTAAATATATTTCTTTAATTTATATTTTTTTAGGCTTTCATCTGCAAAATATTATTCTTTAGAGAATAAATATCAAAAAATTAATTCTCATCGTTAGACCGTTTGTTCCTGTCTTGATTAATTCCAAGCCCAGAGGATTGTGACAAAAGTGGTATCAGAGAAAGTTTAGATTTAACTAATAAAATTTTGATGAAAGATGCAATATGAAAATTATAAGAAAATTTTAATAATTATAAAAATTAAAGTTAACTCAATTAATAATTATACAATTATACATTTTTCATCTTCACCGGTAGCAAATCAATGAAACAGTAAACGAGCCGCAATGGAATACTAGCTACCAAACCCTAGTTATTTATAGATTTAATAGTCATATACAAATATATCAACAGTATTTTTTTATTAACTTTTTATTGTTAATTTAATTTATTATTAACTAATAACTATTTTAATATTAACATGATGGAATTCTTATGTTTGATCTGACAGCCTTTGATTTTTCTCAATTGTTTATATAATTGTTAAATGGTTTTATATTATGAGTTGCTCTTTAATATTAGTTCATTAAAATTTCTTTTGTTGTCATTTCAAATTTATTTTTTCTATCTTAGAATTTATCTTGTGAAAATAAATCTATATGAGTGATGGCCACATATTGAGAGATAGAAGGGTGACAAAAGGGAAGCAGGGAAGGTTAGTGTGCGGGTAGTGTGGCAACAGGCAGGGTTGGGGAAGTGGAAAATAGTTTATGGGGAGATAGTCACCACCTTGGAGCAAGATAGAGTCGGAGAATCGCAAGTCCTCGGATAAAGCCCTATGAAGAAAGAAACGCCGACAGCGAGAAATTTGAAATCAACAAAACTAAAACCACTAAACAGAGAAAATAAAATATATATAATAACATATAGCTAAGGGGGGAATGCCTCTTCCTTTGGGCTATAACTTCAACAAGGAAAAGGACTGATCAGCCCCTCGCAAACCAAGATTTAACCGGTTCTGCCCTCCCGCCAGTTTAGCCCCATGTGTCAACCAGGATTGGGAGAGCTTCTACTTCATTAGTTAAAGCTTCAGATTCCTTGTTGTACAGAGTAAAATCAGCTAAATTGAAAGTAGCAGAAATATTAAAGTCACTTAAATAGTCAATCTTCAGACGTCATTTAGCTTCTTCAGGATCCTAAAAGTTGCATTTGCTCTAGGCTTGAGCTTCCCGAAAGCTCCCACTGGAAACCTCTCCTTCTTCGCTTTTGACAAGGAAGTGGAAAATGGTTTATGGGGAGATAGTCACCATCTTGAAACAAGATAAAGCTGAAGAATCACATGTCCTCGGATAAAGCCATATGAAAGGAGAAATGCCAACGACGAGATTTGAAATCAACAAAACTAAGAAACCTAAACAGAGAACATAGAATATATAAAGTAATAGATACCTAAGGGAGGAAGGGCCCTCCTTTTGGGCGATAACTTTGACTAGGAAAAGGAATAACCTGCCCCTCACAAACCAAGACATAACCGGTTCAGCTCTCCGACCAGTTTAGCCCAAGCGTCGTTCGAGATTGGGAGAGCTTCGACTTTATTAGTTGAAACTTTTGGTTCCTCGTAGAATGGAGCAAAATCAGCTGCATTGAAAGTAGTAGAAATATTAAAGTCCCTTCAAAAGTCGATTTTACGACCTTGTCATTCAGATTCTTCGGGATTCTGAAAGTTCCATCAACTCTAGGCTTGAGCTTCCCGAAAGCTCCCACTGGAAATCTCTCTTTCTTCAGTCAAATCCACATCACGTGCCTTTCTTGAAAAGACATTTTTCCTACATTTATTTGTCTGTGTTCGGTACTTGTGGTTCTGCCTTGTGATCTCCTTCCTAATATCCTCGTAGAACTTCTAAATCTCATGCACTCGATCCTCAGTATCCTCACTAATCTCTGATATCGGGAAGAGACATACTAAGTGAAGTGAAGAGAGCGAGTTACGACGTGCATAATCTCAATTGAGGAGCATGCCGTAGTCTGACCCATGGATATGTTGTAAGCAAACTCGACTTAAGTCAGAATCAAATCCCACAGTTTAATATTCTTTCTCACAAAACACCTCAGAAGGTTCCCTGGGCTCCTATTCACTACCTCTGTATGAGAATTCGTCTGTGGGTGAGCTGCTAAACAAAATTTGAACATAGTGCCTAGCTTCCCTCATAGGGTCTTCAAAAAGTGACTCAGAAACTTGACATCTCTGTTAAAAGTGATGGTCCTAGGTGTGTCGTGTAAGTCACATAGCCCCCCTGAAGTACAAATCATGATGCGTCCAACATCCTGTGGAAGGGTACAAAATGTGTCATCTTCGAGAATCGATCCACAAAAACTATCATGGAATCCTTGTTCTGATGTTTTCTTGGGAGACTCACCGCAAAATCCATATTAACCATTGGTGTTGACAATGTGGTGCATAGTCATGCATTGTGTCCCCTGATTTTGGCCATGTGAGAAATCAGACATTGACTGAGGTCTCACTTCACGTCTCTCATTAGTGGGGACCAAAAAAAGTGTTCTCTCACAAGTGTGATAGTCTTGTCCTTGCCAAAGTGTCCAGCGAGTCCACCTTGGCTTTCTTAAATAATGGATTCCCTCAAGAAACACATAGGAATATACAACTTATTATAATATAAAAGTAACCATCAACTCTATGGTACTATTCAATCGGCTCCTTCTGACACTGCACAGATTTTCCCAAAATTCTTGTTTGTCCCATACAGTTCCTTAACTAACTCAAAGCCTACGATCCAACTCTCTACATCACAGTAATCAACAAGTGAAAACCGCTCAGTGTGTCTGTTACACGGTTCTGGCTCCCCATCTTGAACTTAAGCGTGAACTAGAACGATGTTAAGAACTCCACTTAAGACGCATGTCAGTCCTTCAATTTGTTTTAGCTGCTAAAAAATTTCAAAGCCTCATAATCCGTGAACAAAGTGAACTTACTTGTCAGTAGGTAGTGGCTCCAATGATCAAAAGCTCTCAAAATATCATAGAACCTCTTGTTGAATGTCGAATATTTCTCACTATTCATTCAGCTTCTCAATGAAGAAGGTTATGAAGTAGCCTCACTAGTTGAATATTACTTCTAAACCCAAGTTGAATGCATCACAAGGCAGCTCGAACAGCTGAACAAAATCTGGTACTACCAAAGCTAGTGCTCAGGTCACCTCTTTCAGTGTGTGAAAATTTATCTGAGCTACATTTGTCCACTGGAATGTCTCTTTTTTCAAAAGCTTTATCAAGGGAGTCGTTATGGTATTAAAGCTTCTAATGAATCGCTTGTAAAATAATATTATTCCAAGAAACCAATTTAACTCGGTGAAAGACTGTGGTGCGGTCTAGCTCACAATGGTCTTGATTTTTGTAGGATCCATCTTAATGTTTTCATTAGACATGATATAACCCAAAAAAACATGTTTCATCAGAAAGTGACACTTTGAATGGGCATATAGCTTTTTCTGATTGTGAAACCTTGAAGACCATCCTCAGGTGTTGTAATTTCTTCGCCTCGAATATGTTGTCTACCAGAATGTCGTCAAAGTACACCAACACGAATTTCCTGATGTGAGCCTAGAACACCTAATTCATACATCTCATGAACGTGTTGGGGGAAATGTCCGCTCTATAATCCATCCTGGGTCTTGAAAGCAGTCTTCCACTCGTCCCCTAGTCTCATTCAGATCTAGTGGTACCCGTTGCATAAGTCAACCTTGGAAAAGATTATGACTCCGAGCAAATGATCCAAGAAATCATCCAAGCAAGGTTTGAAGAACTGGTACTTGATAATAATCTTTTTTTATGGCACTATTGTCAATGCACATTCCCTACGATCCGTATTTTTTGGGTACCATCAGGGTGGGGATAGCACATGGACCAGCACTCTCTCTAATCAAACCTCTCGCAACGAGATCCTATACATGTAGTCTCAACTCCTCGTAATCTATAGATCTCAATCTTTAGGGAGACCGATTTTGTAACATTTATCCGGGTATGTGATCTATGGCATGTTGAATGTCCTTCAATTGCTACAATCCCTCTAAAAGAATTTCAGTCATCACATCTTACAAGTCACATAGCAGTGGTTGCATACGTGTTTGTATCTCAATCTCCTCTTCAATTCCCTTTAGTAGGACCAACATCATTGCCACTAGAGCATCCTGAACCGACTGCTGGAAGTGGCTCTCGGAACTACCTTCTCCTCTCTGATGTCTACAGCTCTCGCATCCTTGACGGGTAAAAGTATGATGTGCCTCATATCTTTTTTTTATTAACAAGTATTCTTAAAGCCGTCGTATTAGGTCTTGTGACCGAACTGTCATGGCCGCCCCAACAAAATATGGCATGTATCCATAGGGAACGTCGCATCTCACTTGCTCCTTTAGTTGATCCTCAATAAAAAATTCAACCTAGCACTTTGTTCCATGGGTATACCGTTTCCACTTTTCAACCATGTAAAAGAGAGGTTGAAACTTGTTGTAGGGAGCTTCTGGAACGAAATTAAATGGTATGAATTCCTCTTCCTCGCTATTCTAGACTTTCATTTCCTTCCAGTTACTTTCATAATAATATTTGCCTCATTTTTTATACTTTTTCTCGTTTTGGGTAGCCATCAAAAGCGTTGATTGTGTCGAACAAGTTGTAATTGATTTTGCGAGCTTCAAAAAAATATATTTTGGTATGAAATCAAGGAGAAAATGTAAGATTTGAGATGATAGGAAAGGTGAAAAGAGAAATTTGTGATTTCAAAAAGGCAAATTCATGCAGAAAAGCTCTTTTGAGATATGTTTTGGCAAGTAATATAGATTTTTAGGGTTAATGAATGTTCTGAGCTAAATTTTATGAAATCAAATATTGACTATAAGCCTCAAGTTGTCAATACGAGGCGAGGAGCTCGAGACGAGCGTGTAAGCACTCGTCGTAGGGCTGCTCTGTCAAGTTAGATGAAATAATCTTCTACCAATTTAAGAAAAATAATCTTCTAAAGATTTTCATATGATTTATATTGTAACACAGATGCATTTAGAATTTTCTGCATATTTTGTATGAATACCAGTAATTGAATGTATGAATGCATATTTACATTTTCTATGACACGTAATCTATGAATAGACTATGCTACGCATGACTTTGTTTATAATATGAATTCTCTGCAAGTATTCATTTATTATGTTTCATGCTTATGATACATGTAATGTCTTATAAATGTTTGATACAGTAATGTGATTTAATTTTCACAAAAAATATTAAATGTAGATTATTACATGAGTGCTTGCAAGTGCACTATATAGAGATGTAATATTCCGGTTGTTAATACTTATACAGGGACGAAACTCTTAGAATCGTTGGGATTAGGCGGTGATAGAATATTAAGAAACTACGGGTATTAAGGAGTATCGATAACTGCTATGTTAGAAGAAGTCTAACATTTATTGATAGTTTATATGACATTTACAGCAGGGTGATAACCCATAATAAAAGGACATGAAAATAGTTGAACCATATGAATTAAACAAACGAAATTATTATGATATGACTAGGGCTGTCAAAAAAGCTCGTTGTTCGCGAACAGTTCGTGTTCGGTTTGTCAATGAGTTTGTGTTTGATTTGTTCGATAAGTAGACGAGACGAACATGAACAAATTTTTTTCGTTCAGTTAGTTAAATGAACCAAACACGAACAGTGATGCGTTCGTTCGTGTTCGAATCGTTATTGTTCGAAATATAAAATAAATTAAAATAATTATATATAAAAAATTTATGATATTCAAAAAATTAAATTTTATAAATTATAGTATATAGTAAAATAATAATAATAGTATATTAATATACTATATTAGTAATATACTGATATATATATTATATATTTATACAATATAAGTTATATAATTAATTTATATATATTAATATTAAGGATGTCAAACTGGCTTGTTGTTCGCGAACAACTCGTGTTCGACTCGTGTTCGGTTCGTTCGTGAAGAAACGAACACAAACAGTGACTTCACGAACAATTTCAAACACGAGCTTATTTCAAACAAACTAAATTTCAAACGAACCAAACACGAACACAAGCTCTGTTCGTTCGTGTTCGGTTCGTTTACACCCCTAGATATCTCTATGAAATGGCATTATTATGATAATATACTATAAACATGATTTTAATTTAGTTATGATTTCATGCTTACGACCGAAATGTTATACTACAGTTTTAATTTTAATACTATATGTATCTGCTTTATTTTCATGTCTTCTATTATGCTAGCATGTTATGATTTATGTGTATACATGTATAGTTTCGTACAAGCATGCACGATAGATTTGGGAGCTTGTAGTATTTTTATTATATTGAATTTAGCAGTTATGCATAATTTTCATGTTTTGGATATATGATTTTCATGCATCCTAATATGTATGTGAATGAATTATGAAATGCAATATATCATGTATGTTACGGTGATCTACTTAAATTAATTCATCACTCACTGGGTCCTAATTATAAAATCAGAATGAGTGCTGGTGAGAATTGGTTTAACCAAATTGTCAGCATCTATCAAACAACTCTCTTAAGAGATCCACTCACTTATCCTGATGTTGCCTACGACACCACCTTTTGGCTTCTCCATCCAGCACAAACGTCACCAATAATACTTTTCTTTCATCCAGGCAGGTCATGCTATCTAGTGTCTTCTCTATCCTCATTATCCAGTTCTCTTCTTCAATTGGGTCTTCAGTTCCCTTTATCAAAGGTGGACGCGGATGTTGAAATATCTTCAATTACTTGTCCACAATAATTGTACCACTTTTGATAGGCTACGGTATGGACTCTTGAATCACCTGAGGCATTACCGTTATCATTTGGGTGAGGACATTCATGTTCATTTTAATAGTAGGTTGTATTTCTTCATTTTCTATTGGATTATCTTCTTCCAATATTTCAGGTGTATCACTATGCCTGAATGTATAATAATTATTACTATAAGTTTTTTTTTTATAATTTTAAAATTTTCTTATAATTATCTTATTGGTTTTTTCATCAAGATGACATAAATAAATCTTAAATTTTGCGTTTTGATACCGCTTTGGTTAGAACCCGACCCGATACTTGGAATTAACCAATACGAAAACAGACGATCGACCGATGTGAATTAAATTTTCTATATTAAGTTAATATTTCACAATTGAAGTGCAACTAATTGAAATAAATTAAAATAATATATATATAAATTAATCTCGTTACTAGTTGTCTTTATTTTGTGTAAAACGTTATCTCTTCTAACACTCATCATTAATCACTTAATTAACCTAAAATATTAGTTTAAAATAATAATAAGTTAAATGAGCTAGTGAATACTCATTCTTAAATTACAACAATACAAGAAAAAAGAAAATCAAATGTCTACCAGTTAAAATTTTTAATAAATCAATATTAATAATTTTTAATGTTATCAATGATTCTTATTATATCAAAATCATTTTATATATATACAACCCTCACACGAGCACCGTCTAAAATTTTGTATCAATTATAGTATTTCAATATCAACATCACTTTTTATATACGAGAACGGGTTCCTTAGTGTTCTTCTATCAATACCATCAGTGAGTGACTCCATCATATTCAGTCATGTACAAACAACAACAACAACAAAGCCTTAATCCCACTACATGGGGTCGGCTACATGAATCCTTTTTCTCCATTGCGTCCTATTTAGTGTCATATTTTCATTTAGTTCTAGTAA
>NEWO01000244.1:421311-444486 GCA_003013225.1 Phalaenopsis aphrodite | reverse complement strand
TTAAAGTATGACACATCAACTTAATTCATCTATAAATTGCACACTCTTGTGCATCCCTTTTATTCTTAAAAATGGGGACCAATATACCCTTCCTCCATTCCTCAGGCATCTTTTTTGTTTTTAAAATAATATTAAAGAGTTTAGTAAGCCAAGAAACTCCCAAATCTCCCAAATATTTCCACACTTCAATTGGGATATCATCAGGTCCTACAAACTTTCTACCCTTAATTCTCTTTAAAGCCTCCTCAACTTCTTTTTTACTAATGCGACGGTAAAAATGAAACGTTTTATTATTATTCACGATATTAAGATCGCTAAGGTCGATCATATTTTCAGAAACTTCATTAAAAAGTTTATCAAAGTAACACACCCACCTATGTTGAATATATTTTTCTATAAAAAAGTACTTTTTGATTTTCATCTTTAATACACTTTACTTGAGTTAAATATTTACTTTTTTTTTCTCTTTGTTTGGCTAGTTTATACATATATTTTTCACCCTCCTTGATATCTAATCTATTATAAAGATCATTAAAAGCACAATTTTTAGCGTCACAGATTGTTCTTTTAGACTCCCCGCGAGCCGTTAGATATTTTTCTCAGATTCTCTAAGCTTTTAAATTTAAACAATTTTTTATAAAATAACTTCTTATATTTTATCTTTTCTTGCACATATTATTATTCCACCACCAACTATTTTTTTTTATAAAAACTTTTGATTCTCCAAGCACATCTTTTGTTACTTGTTTAATAGTGTTTGTTATTTTATCTCACATAACATTTGCTTCCTCATGAATATCCCAAATTTTAAAATCTTGAATTTTACTCATAAAAATAATTTTATTTGTTTTTTAAGTTTCTCTATCAATTCTACGATGATGAAACCTAGTATTTTTTATTTTACAACTCTTAATATTAAAATCTAAAACTAATAAACGATGTTGGGTACTTAAATTTTCACTTGGAATGACCTTACAATCTTTACAATCGCGACGATCTCTTCTCCTCATAAGAAAATAATCAATTTGTGTTTTATTAGATCCACTCTTATAAGTAATAAAATATTCATCTCTTTTCTTAAATAAAGTATTAGTAATTACAAAATTATACGCTAAAGAAAAATCTAAAATAGCTATACATTCTTCATTAGTTACTCCAAAACCGTAGCCACCATGAATATTTCTGAAATCTTCTACCACTCTACCGACATGTCCATTTAAATCTCCTCCAATAAAAATTTTTTCTTCAAGAGGTATCATTTGTATTAAGTTTTTTAAATCATTCCAAAATTTATCTTTAGACATTGTATCTAAACCTACTTGAGGAGCATAAGCACTTACGATATTAAAAATCTTAGTATCAATGATAATCTTAAGAACTATAATTTTATCTTCAATTCTATTAATTTTAACAATATTATCTTTCAAACTCTTATCTATAATTACACCTACACAATTTCTAGTGCAACTCTTACCATAATACCAAAGTTTAAAACCTAAATTATCAATCTCCTTAATTTTTTCTCCAACTCACTTAGTTTCATGAATACATAAGATATTAATTTTCCTATGAATTATAATATCAACTAATTTCATTAATTTACCATTGAAATTACCTATATTCCAATATCCTATCATAATATTAGTTTCATTGGTTTCATGAACTAACTTCTTTATCTGCATTCGCCCGTAATGTGGGAACTCTTGCTTATTTAACACTACACACGGGTACCGGTGTAGCGGCCCTTGCACACATTTCACTGTATCCAGGCTATACAGCGTGTCGTTTCTAGGGGACGCCCTAGCTCTTACACAATGATCAAAAGGATTCATGTCATGATTTTTTTCGACAAGTTTTACGTTGGCTATCGACTACCTAACGTAACCCTCCACTTTTCACATCCGGACTTGGGACCGGCAACGGCAGTGTTATTCAATCATGCACAAACATTCTATCAAAATCATTATTCACTGAAAATATATTTCACTCTTATTTGTGTATCAGACAATATAACTATAAATCTTATAAATAATATTGTGCACACATTATTCATATAATGTGAACATAATATTCACTAGAATTCAAAATCATAAGCTTGCAATAATTTCAATATAACTAAAGATAGTACCAATAAATGCATTTAGTCTATAAAAAGCAAAATATCATCATAGTATAAGAAATGAGTACTCACTTCGATGATAGACGATTTACTTTGTCTTAACTTTTATTATTTTTATCAAGTTATCACATACAAAATATAAAATATTCAAACGTCACTTACTTGAGTTTTAATTTAATTATAAATTATTGATGTATCGCACTATTTAAATCATCACTTACTTGAGTTTTAATTTAATTATAAAATATCATCATAGTATAAGAAATGAGTACTCACCTCGACGATAGACGATTTACTTTGTCTTAACTTTTATTATTTTTATCAAGTTCACATAAAAAATATAAAATATTCAATCATCACTTACTTGAGTTTTAATCTAATTATAACTTTAAGTTTAATTATTGTAATCAAAATTAATTTCAAATAATATTATTAACTTATCCAAAAATACTTTTAGAATAAATTGAATGAAATGCACCTAAGTTAAATGCTTAAAAAATAAAATTATAATAAAATTATATATGTGTGTGTTTGTGTGACATATAGTGTATTAAATAACATAATAAATTTACATTTCTTTTTGTTTGAAAACCCTACTCTGACAAGTGATCGCCCCTCCCTTTCTTCTTCGAGCATGACGATCCTTCCTCAACCCACGGCTAGGCTCAATTCTAACTCTCACCGCTGCCACTAGCAGCCGACCAACACTAGCCTTCGCCCGTCGCTGCCCCTATTGTTGAACCCAGATAGCAGCAGCTACAGCTTGACACCAGTTGTCTGCCTGTCGCCCGTCGCAGCCACCCGTCTACAGATAATGTTGTGTTGGGTTAAGCAAGAAAAATATCGTATACGTCATGAGCGGCTGAGCTTAATACTGGTGCACATGTTGATCAAACCGTTATATAAAAATGTATACGTTTTTTCTTTAAAAAAACAAAAAACCCAACCAAACTTGTTTTATATATTTTACTTTTAAAAACATATAAGGCTTTGTTGTTGTTGTTGTTGTTGTTGTTGTTGTGTTGTTTTTAAAAACATATAAATCATAACAAAACCAACAACGAATTCTAGAAATAGAAAAAAAATTAAAACAAAATAGAGTAAAAAATTAAAAATAAAAAACAAAACGTTATCCCAAATCGACTCTAAGAAATAATATTTTTTTAATAAATATTGGTGATTTCTTATTATTTGTCTCCTAATTGTTCATAATATTTGTCAACTAATTATAAAATGATTTTAAACTAATTTCATTCACTCTCTTTTAGATTAAACAAGCCGGCTCGCGAGCCAGCTGGAACTCGTAGACTAGCTCAACTCAAGCCGAGGGCGGCTCGAGCTCGACTCCACTCGTCTCTTTTACACCCCTAACTGAAGTTGATACGTAGCAATTATGTTGTGTTTATAGTTTCCTTTTTACTATTTCGTTCAAATATTAATATAATTTTCAGTATTGGTTTCAGATGTAACATTTCAGATTATGTTGTTTTTTAATGTTTAATTTTATTATACTTTGTGGATTATTAGTGGTTTTTTTATACATTGAATGTTTCTAAAAGGTTTTGTGGAAAGAAAAAATGGAATGTTAAGACCGTCCGATAACAGTTCTCACTTTAGTTAATCGTAAGCATCGAGTCGACAAAAGCAATATCAGAGCAATTAGGTTGAATCAAAATCCAAAAGAGTTATTAAAATGTTAAAATTAATTTATAAGTGATATTAATGAATGATTAAGTTATGCTTAATTATAATTTTTCTTATTTTACTTTACTAATATGAAAAATCAGTGGGATAAAGCTAGAGATGATATTGAAAAAGTTGATGCACCCCCACAGAGTAATGTAAATACAGATGTATTTATTGAGATGATGACTACAACACAGAATTAAGAACTCTCAAAGTCAGGCCAGTTGCAGTAAATGAGGTCAGATTGATAAGTACTTGAAATTATTTCAGAATATAAGATCACCTTTCTTTTTTAGAGGACCGACTGATGCTGAAAAACTGGTTTCTGAGAGTAGAGAAGATCCAGGAAAGATTATCTAGTCCTCTAGAGAGGATATTACACTGGGTACATTTACACTAGAGGGAGAAGCTGAGAGATGGTGGTGTAATCAATTGCAGGAAAAATTTGGGGGGGGAGCTAGCTACTTGATTCAGTGGGGTGATTTCGTGAGCACCTTTAGAGATTGGTCCGTACTAGTGTTCGTCATCAAGCAAATGAAGGAAAATTTTATCCGGTTGATACAGGGTGATCGATCCATTATGCAGTATGGAGTTGAATTCACCATGCTCTAAAGGTATGCGCCTTAATTGGCTCCAAATGCAGAGAAGTGTCACCGATTTTTTTCTGGGCTCAAAGATGTGATTAGACACTGATTGTTTCCTCTTGGAATCAATGGTTATTCTATTTCGATGAATGAAGAGAGCGGAGGATTGAGTTAGGTCTGGAAGCTACTCAGAAGAGAAGAGACATTCATAAGAGAATAAATTCAAAGGAATCCAGGTTTCCTCAGGACTCTCAAAGTAGGTAGTCCTTCCAGTCAGGTAGTACATCCACTAGCGTTGGCACTTAGTTTGAAGTGAAGAAATGTGATAAATGTAAGTCTCACAAGGGCAAGTGTTTGAATGGGTCCAATCCATGCTTTTATTGCTAGCAGCAAGGACATATGGTGAAGAATTGCCCTAAATTGGATTAGAGGGCTCTAGCAGATTTCAGGGACAGTGTTGCACCACCTCAAAGGGGCTATGATAGACTGCAGACAGCTGAATATTCAGGATAAGTGCCGAATGCAGGTTAAAGTCAACAGAATGTTCAGCCAAAGTATATGCTTTCATAACAAGAAACTAAGGACTCCCCTAATGTTATCACAGGTAAGTTTTACTTAGCAATTTCTAATCAGAGTCATTTAAGCATCATAGGATTCATGTCATTTCATACACAAAACAAGTAAGAATTTTAATATATTAATAAGTCAACTCAAAATGTTTAATGCAATGATTTGAATAATAGGTATCATAAATCGTCAAAGTAGACCGATAAGTGTATTGTTTGATTCAGAAGCATCACACTCATTTATAGCTAATGAACTGGCTAAAGTGATGCAATTGGATATCTTTTCAATACTTGTGATACTATCAATTAGAAAGTCAAATGGTGTTTTTTTAAAAGTTAATCAGTCATATGAGGTGAAGCTTATGATTGGATGAAAAAATTTTGACACCCAATTTATTATATTGCCCTTGATGGAGTTTAAGGTGATTTTAGGCAAGGATTAAATGTCTAAAAATTTTGTCAGTATTGATTGCAATAAGAAGATCACCAAAAGAAATGTACCTAGGGATGCAAAAGTTAAACTTTCTAGTGGCAGAAGATAAACATCTATGATAATTACCTTTTTGAAAGCTTGTAAATTGTTGAATCGTGGAAATCAAGATTTTTCGTGCATAGGTGATAGATACTTCTAAGAAAGTATAGTCTTTGGGTGATATTCCATTAGTAAGAGAATATCCAGAAGTATTCCATGATGATTTACCAAGACTATCACCATTTTAAGAGATTGATTTCACTATTGAGCTCTTGCTAAATTCTAAGCATGTATCCTGCGAACCATACAGAATATCAATTAAGGATTTGCAGAAGATGAAGAGCCAACTGCAAAAGTTACTTATAAGGGATTCATCAAACTTAACACCTAACATTGGGGAGCTTCAGTATTATTTATAAAGAAGGATGTGAATTTCAGGATGTGCAGAGACCGTAGAGAGTTGAATAAGCCCATAATTAAAAACATATATTCACTGCCAAGAATTGATGATTTGTTTGAACTGCAGAAAGGGGTCCCTGTATTTTCAAAGATTGGTCTGAGAGCAGACTATTCACCAGTTGAGGATTAAAGAAGAAGACAGAGCGAAGGCCGAATTCAGGACCAGAAAGGGGCATTATGAATTCGTGGTGAAGTTGTTTGGACTGACTAATGCTCCGTCAGCTTTCATGAACCTAATGAACAAAGTCTTCAAGCAATTTTTGGATATTTTCGTGATAGTCTTTATAGTTGTATTCTGGTGTATTCGAGGAATGAATTCAGTGATGCAAATCATTTACATGTGGTATAGATTTTGAAGGAGAATACAATTTATGCCAAATTTTCTAAATGTAAATTTTGGCTTAAAAGAGTGGTTCTTCTTCAGCACACGACTGACGTTTAGTACAACATTTCACCCTTAGACAAATGGTCAGTCAGAGAGGGTTGTTCAGTTGGAGGATCTACTAAGTTTATTTATCCTTAGCTATGGTAGAGGTTGGGAAACACATATACCTTTAGTAAAGTTTGCTTACAAAAATAGTTATCAGGCTGGCAATGGGAAGACTCCATATGAAGCCTTGTATGAAATGAAGTGCAGGATACCTCTATGTTGGGCTAAAACTGGTGAAAGAAATATCATTGGAGTTGATTTAGTTGATGATGCTAATGAAAAGATTAGACTGATCCGAGACAGATTGAATGTTGTGCAGAGGATATACAGAGAAAATATTATGATGCCAAACACAGACCTGTTGAGTTTGATGTTGGATAGTTTGTTTTTATCAATGTTAGTTCATTGAAGGGTGTGCAACAATTTGAGAAGACAGAAAAATTGAACTTCAAATATATCGGTCCATTTGAGATTGTGGAGAGGAATGAAAATGTTGCTTACATATTAGCTTTACAGCTCATATGCGTGTGAATAATATTTTTCACCTCTCTTCACTGAAAAAGTATATTGCAAACGAAGTTATTACGCTGATAGCAGACTAAATTAGACTTGCACTAAGGACCCTGAAAGAATTTTGAATTATGATGTGAAGAAGCTATGAAATAGAGAGATTTTTTTGTAAAAACTTTATGGAAGAACGGGTTAGAGAAGGATGTTATTTAAGAGAAAATCTCAAAGATGCATGAAACATATCTTCAACTTTTCTTTTCAGATATAATCAATATCATTTTTTATTTCAAATTTCGAGGACTAAATTTTTATAGAAATGGGAGATTATAATAACTCAATTTTTTTAAATATATATAATAATAATAACAAATATAAAAATAAAAAAGGGGTGTTGGCGAATAGAGCAGTTGCACCCCCCCCCCCCTCCTAGCATTTTTAAAGCACATTTTGCATTCCTCTCATCTGAAACAAGCAAGCGAAGGATAAAGAGAACGAGAGAAGAAGAAATTGAAAAAGATGTTGTGCCCTCGCCAAGCGAGGAAGAGGAATCGAAGTCGCGTGAAAAGGAAGTAACGACAGTCAAGGGAGAGGAAGAAAAAGGGAGAGTGTGTCTCTCACTTGTTTCTACCCTAAGCCCTAGCCAAAGAAGGCATCGACGCTGTGCTTGTGTGTAGAGGAAGGAGTCGACAATCCTTGCGTGTACATGTTGTCTGCATCAAGCCAAGCGAAGGAGGAGACGTGGCCTCGGGCTTTGTTGAGAAGATAAGGAAAGCTTGTCGGGTCAAGACACCGCGTTAAGGATGGAGTCGAAGCTGGCGTACTCTGCTAGGGTGTGACGGGATTGAAGGAAGAAGAGGAGCTCAGATGGTCGAACCGAGACCGAAAAGAAGAAGAGGAGAACTTTGTACGTGTTAGGGATCTAAGACCGAAAACTTATAAGGTAAGTTTAAGATTTTACTTGAGATTTTGATCAATGTTTATATGAGTATTTGTGAGGGCATGTTTATTAAATAACGTTAATGGAAATTTTTTGGAAATAAGGACTCAAAAAATTAGAGATTTCAAGTTGGAAGGAGGAGAAGTTTGTGAAGCAAGCAAGGGATGAGATCGATCTCAAAGCCTGTAAGGTAAGAGTTGAGTCTTATGTTATTATTAAAACTAATAATATAATTAGCTAAATTAATGTCATTAAACTTTATTATTGTTAGGAAGTGAGAAAGGAGGTCTACAAATCCTTTGGATTTGAGAAAGAACATAGATAATTTTAAAAGAAAATGTATGTTTTAATTGAAAATTAGAAGTTTTTACATACCTAGCATTTAAATGTCTGATATTTGATTATACAGGACATGAAAGTTTATATTTACCCTCAAAGCACACAAAACCTCTTTAAACTCACAATAATAGCACTCTGTTAAATACGACTTTATCATCACTAGCCCACTGTCATGCATTTAGTTGCCATTTTCAAACAGCTCCGCAAGCTAAAGAATTTCTTTCATCACCTTGATTATTCTAATCCAATCGATTGGTTGACAAATTGATCTTGTGTTTGAACATGGGTAGCTTTCAGCTCCTCCTCTCCTCTCAAGCTCTCAGTTATCACCCTCATCTCTTTCATGTTCTTGTCAGTGACAAAATTGGCACCAAGCTACCAGCTTTTCCTGACAAACCACTTCCAATCGGTGTCACCCATGTCTCCTTCGACAACTTTTCCCCGGCAAAACTATAATTGACAGTCATTCCATAAAAAAAAGAATGGATTGGTTAAACTCGAGCAGCTAGGATCAAGTTTTCTTCTTATATAAAAGAAGCCTTGAGTCCCTAATTTTAAAAATCTCAGTTCACGAAGAGAACATAGACCGAGATGCTATCACTGAAGATTCCAGTATCAGTGTTGTCTTCTTCAACCTCAAAAATTTCGAAGCGCTCGCCGCCAGAAAATCCCCTCACGCCACAATAGCACATGCTCTAGAAAGCCCCTCGCCAAAGCTTCCAGTAAAAATCGACGTGAAGCTTACCGTCTTGATCAAAGAAGCCTTCACAGAAGATGGCAATCTCAAAACTAGAGACTCGCCATCGTAAAAGATGGCAACTTGGTCGTGCTAGACGGCCACAAGTCCTTCCTCTGGTCATCTAAAATTCCCTNGCAATCTCAAAACTAGAGACTCGCCATCGTAAAAGATGGCAACTTGGTCGTGCTAGACGGCCACAAGTCCTTCCTCTGGTCATCTAAAATTCCCTCCTTGCAGTCGACTAAATCCTTGGCAAAGTTGTTCGACAACTAAATATGAAGGAGAGCAGAAGACGGAAAAGATGAATTTACAGGAGTTGTTATTATTTCTTTTAAGGGAATTTAGATTTTGTGGACGTAAATATAAACTTTCAGGTGTTGTATATGTAAATACAAAACTTTTAAGTGTTATGTATGGAAAAACCATTAAAAATTAAAGTTTAATTTATTTAATTTAGAATTTATATTTATTAAAATATTATGTTCAACTGCGATCTAAATTGAAGCACATTTAAGCCTTAAAGGTCAGGGGTTAGGGAGTCGGTATGGCAAGCAAGCTAAGAAAAGATAAGTGCTTTTCTTTTATACATTAAATTAATATTTTATTAAATAAATAATTATTTTATTAAATAGTTTAAAACAAGTATTTCATTGATGTGTGACATTTGAAAGTCTGAAATGATATCACAAATGAGAGAAAATAATTGACAAGTGAAGGTACAATTTAAAAAATTTTATTTGAAATGAAATATTAAGTAAATGACTAAGTCATATAGGATTACCCCCAAATGATATTGGTAGGGCAGGCAATGTGCCCATGCAAGTTAAAGGAAACAATAAATGTCTACCTTCAGGTACAATGTGGGAGTATTTTTTTGATACATTTTGAGAACATTTTCGGGTACATTTTCGGGTGCATTTTTTAGGACTTTGAGCCCATTATTTAGAATATCTTCGGATATCACGGTAATCCTGCTATGATTATTAAAGAGCTTAAAATAATAAATCCTTTAAGTGAAACGGGCAAGGATAAAAATTAAAAATAAAGTTTAAGTTTATACAAAATAATAATTTGCATTTTCTTTTGGGCATTTATGCATAACATAATCATCATAATTTAATGCATATTAAGATTATAAATACTTACTATATCAAACTTACAGTTGAAATTAATATTTTCTTTTAAGAAAGAAGAAGTTTTAGGTTGATATGTCTGACATGAGAGATTTGATTTACATGAGGACTGCAGCTGATAGGTATTAGTTATATTATGCTTGCAGTCTACTTTTACTGCTTCTTTTAGATATTGATATATTGTTCAGTACTAGTTTGAGATGTAATTTTTTAAATTATGTTGTTTTTAAATGTTTAATTCTATTTTATTTTGTGAATTAGTGGCTCTTTTATATATTAAAACTTTTAAAAATTGTGTAAAATAAAAATGAAATGTTAACACCGTCTGAGCGCAATTCTCGCTTTAGTCAATTCTAAGCACCGAGTTCAGTCATTACAAGAAGTGTTGTAACATCTTCCTTTTGCAAGTGGTGTATCTATTGCATGTACAAGAATGTGTGATGAACCTCCTCACCTCCCGTACGTCGTCGTTTCAAAGTTCTCTATGCAGCCGCCAAACAATGTTTATCCCCATACAAATGCCGCCTCTCATATTCTCGTTCCTTCGCTATTTTCCAATCACCGCCACCCTAAATCTGTCCAAACAACCTCCAAGGAACCCTAAAATAGTGCTAGTCATGTTTGATCATAATCAGCTTGATAAAAAATCTATAAATATGCGTCAAAAGATCATTCAGCTACAGCATCACCAATTGGGGACTAAATGAAGCATGTACCTTCAATAATTTCATGTATGAATAGGAACTCATAAAATAATTAACATATTTTTCAAAAAAAATGCAGCATTAAAATAAAACATTAATTACAAACATTAAATAAATAAAAAATTCAGAGAAAATATTAGTCTATGATTAAACCCATGAACATAGAGAAAGGTAAAAGAAGAGTGCACAAAAACAAGTTACAACCACTGCAGTACAGAAATAAAGAACAAATCTGCGGAAAACAAAGCAGAAGCAGCATTCAAATTTCACGATAACATATGATAGTTACAGCTATAATGAAAAGTAATTATATGACCGTAAAAAAAACCTCGCAAACAACTAGAATATCTAATAGCATCTAGAAACTCATGGTCATGGCTCTAACAGAATACATAGACAGCATGGTATGCAATATCACTATTTTGGTATAATTATCGTGATCATATTAAGTACCTGAATTTACAATATGTAAATGCTCTTGCCACACAGTTGGTGTAGGAGCGGTCCATTCATACAGCTGAGAACCGAGTTCTGATGCAATCACACGAACAGTTGCCTGAAGTGAAATTCAACCTTGACATATAAAAAAAATAAATGTGTTCGAGAAAGTAGCAAGGCAAACTATAAGAAAAATATGTATTGAAATTCAAAAGAACCTTCAACAAGAAAAACAACAAAACTCACCTATTATGACTGATTACGCAAAGTATAAGCAAAATGGACTCTCAAAGCTGAAAATATGAAGAACCTTCATGGAACTAAAAAAAGAGCTATCTCTTCTCTTGGCATGGATTGTTGAAGGTCAATTCAAATTGGACCACGCCGCTCTTTTTGGACAGAAATGAATTACATAAATGTTAATGATGAGATGGACAGAAAAAACGAAAATCATAGTTTTACGAGCAGTTAGATCAACAAAATCAGCGATGAATTATTGCAATGAACTGAACTGAACCGACCCAAGAAGAAATTGTCGGTCGCCTTTCGGAATTTGTAGGTTGCTTTGAATATAGTTTAATATAATATATATAATTTTGATATTGAAAAAATAGTATTTTAATTTTGAAAAATGTGACTGAATAGTTCTCATATATATTATAGGTTAGATAGTTGAGCACGATACCACAAGTGATATATCATCTTGAAAGATGAGCGTATCACTTATCAGTAGGCTTAACCACTTAAACTAAGAAGCTTATGACTCTATTTTGGTCTGCAAATTTTATGAACAACAATTCTCATATCTAATATAAGGATTAGACTGCGTTTATTTTTCATGGGTTCTTAGTTTCTCATAGGGACAAACTTCTATAGTTAATTACATCTTAGGCAATCAAAATCACCTAAGAATACTATTAATTAAGATCAGTGGTTTAGTTTTCAAGATTTCAAAGTTTAGGTTTTCAAGATTGGACGCAGAGAAGTCAAGTGGGAATGGCTCAAAAAAGAAAAATTATTTTTGGAGTCCAAAGAGTGAGAAGCAAGGACATCACAGATTCAGAGAAGAACATCAATGACTTCCCAAACGATCATATTATTTGGCTTTATGTTTTGGAAATAATGTTATTAATGTTCACTTCCGTCATTTATTTATATTTAGGGCTTAGACTTGCATAATATACGATTATGCAAGTAGCCTGCGAGGATAGGAAGGTTTATGTCGCACCAAACGGCAACCTCGAAATCCTAAGAGAGTTATGGCTTATATTGCACAATATGAACATGCAAATGCCTAAAGAAGAAAGAATTTACATCGTGCTAGACGAACAACCTCAAAGTCCTATGGGTTATGTTATTTAAAGCCTAGAAACGATTTAGCTGGAGTAGATCCGCTTCTTGTTTTGTCTTGCTCTGTTGCTTGATGTTGTCCTCTGCCCGCTTGCTTCCCCGTCGTGCTGCCCACAAAATTTGCTCCAAGCTCCATATCGTAGCGGCTTTAGGTTTAGGATTTTATGTGTGAACATGCAATATTGTTGGGTCAGTGGTCTGTCGCAGTGTGCCTCTTAAACTGATGTCCTATTGTTCTCTACTCTAGGGTTTTGAAAGTTTTTAAAGTAAATCATGCATGAGTAAAGAGCAGTGAAAGAATAATGCAGTAAAATACAAGAGATTTCTGCCTCTACTACAAAAGGATTAGTATTACAGGAAAAGCATGTCAGTATTGTAATAAATTAAATAAGCATTAAGAGCATGGTCACACATGTAAATAAAAGCTCAAGTAACACATATGAAATATCAGAGCAGACCATAAGAATTCATGTTCCGATTAGATTCAGCATCAAGACCGAAGCTCTGACGATTTTGTCAACATCAAGTCTGTGAGACCCAACATAGGAAAAAAGACTTCCAGCAAGACAATCAAGGGAGGGCGACCTCCAACCCGGTCAATGTGACTCACACATGAACTTGCGAAAAGTTGTGTTCATAATTCTTAATTTATCATGCATAAATAATTTAATTCTTTCATTTAACAGACACAATATAAGTTTTATCGAAAAATATGTTGTATTACATGTTCCTACATTTTATAAATCAAACAGTTCTCGAGTCAGTCAAACTATTAGGCTAATGTCACTAGCAGCTCCTGAGAGCAAGAGCAATTCTTTACCCAAATGTTGAAGGATAGTAATACCAATCTTATGCACACGCATTGAGGTCCTCGGGTTCGGGAGGTACAATACTATCCTTACACATACTTAGATGCCTTCATCATCATAGCATTTGAACCCGAAACCATCCAACTTATAGCCCTGCTCGATCCATATATCACTACACTACACGCTAGTATATTTGACTATAAACACATAGACTAAACCATCAAGCCAGAAAGTGAAATGAATAAAAACTTAAGAAAAAAAAAAAGATCAAGACTTTTAGATTTTAAGGAAAGTGTATGAGAATGTTGGGGATGTTTACATGCATATCAATCAGTTACCATATAGTTGCATATCTAAAATCCAATCTATAATTTTGAGTATGCCATCCAAATTCTTCATTTCACAACAAAAATCACTTCACTTTTAAAAGTCAAACATGTCTTCAACGTATATAGTTAGGGCGGAATATATGCAAACATTCAATATTAGGTGCTAATCATGTAAACATATGGGAATTAAGTGGTACTATATGAAAATCCTCTTCAAACAGCCATTAAACCAGCCCAAAACAGTGTTTAAATCTTCTCCGAACAGCACTTAAATCAGCCCAAAACAGCATTTAAACCTCTCCACACAGCACTTAAATTAGCCCCAAAAAGCATTTAAACCCACTCCAAAACAGTGACTGTGTAGCCCAAAACAGCATTTAAATCCACTCCAAAACAATAAGTGTGCAGCCCAAAAACAGCATTTAAACATTTTCCAAACAGCAAGTAACCAGCCCCAAAAAGAGCATTTAAACTTCGCCCAAACAATGAATATAGGAAACCAAGATAACATTTAGACTTCTCCCAAAATCAGCAAGAAAATATCAATTAAACTTCTCCCAAAAATCAATAAGAATATAGCAACTAAACCATGTTGCAAGAAAGTGAATATATAAACTAGAACCAGCATTTAAATCCACTTCAAAAAAGCATCTATGCATGCCTAAAAACTGCATTTAAATCCGTCCCAAAATAACAAACAAATCAGCCCAAAAGAGGCATTCGAATCCCTCCAAACAACACATTCAAGCATAAATTCTACACTTATTTAAGCCCAGAAAATAGCTTTTTAAAGCCTCAAAAAAGTATATATTCGCACACAACAACTGCATGTGAATCCTCTCCAAAAAAGTAAGGAAGCTAAGCAAAACAACAGGGAGGCAAAGCAAAACAGCAAGGCACCAAAACCTTCAGATTTTTTTTGATTAAAATGTCAAAACTTTCAAACTCTTGCAAGCACCATGTAAGTTCTCATATATTTTTTAAGAGTAAAGCATTCAAAACTTTCGTAACCACGCAAATAAAATGTGGAAGCCTCCTTAAATTTTCACAAATCCTTGAACAAACTTTCAGATTTTAACAAAGGAGACAAGATGAAACATCAAGCTTTTCAGATTTTTATGAGTGAAGCACTAAAACATTCGTAACCTTTGCAAATAAAATATAAAAATGGTTTCACGCTTCCTTTTTTTTTTAAGCAAGGCACTAAAGCATTTGTTCCAATGAAACGACTAAAGAAAACCATGATTTTCAAAACTTCCCAAAATGATACTTTCAAGGTTTTGAATTGTACAAAGCTAAGCCATAACACTTTACATTTCCCAAAATTAAGCTTTCGAGTTCTCCAAACACTCTAAAAACAGAGCCATAACGATTTTGTTTTTTCCCAAGATGAGACTTTCAAAGCTTTGAATTGCATAAACCAAAACCATAGACATTACAGATTTTTGTAATGAAGCTTTTCAGATTTTTCAAAAATCCATAAAACGAAGCCATTATGAGATCAAGTAGCTCTCATTAGACCACCAGACCAAGTATGGCGAGCAAAAAAATGCAAGAGATCATTACCAAATCCAATGGTGAAGCTAAGGAATCATCCTAGTCAAATAAAGGGTTGTTAGTGAGAGAAAAGATGAAATCCTTACATCCAGAATGAGCAAGAAACTGAGCACAAGAACCTTCAATCCAAATAAAGCTCCAAGAACACCAAATCGAAATGCACACAACCAGTGAAGATTTAACAAAATTTCAACAACCTCTAACCCTCTCCTTCCAATGGATTATATAGCCGAGGAAAGAAGAGGGAAAACCAGAAGAAACCTAGACAGGGCTCACGGGTTTAGAAGAGAAACGGGGTTATTTTGTCGAGCAAAAATTTCGGAAAGGGGATCACCTTGCTAATCGAATGTTTTGGAAAAGCAGGCTCAACGGATGAATAACTACCGAAACAGAAAGTTTGTTGTCCGAAAAAATGTAACAGATGAAAGCTTCGAGGAGGGATTTTGGGAAGAAGGTGAAAGAGCAAATGTACCATGCGGTGTGTTTATAAAGTAAATTAAAAAGGAAAATGATTTTCAGGTCACTCGTTTGGGTGTTATTTGAGAATGTGTTATTCAGGTTGTATTGAGGTGTTACCGCGGTTCCGTGGCAGGTGGTATTATTGGCAGTGTTATTTAGGTTGTATTGCGTGTTACTGCGGATCCGTGGTAAGTGGGGTTATTGGTGGTGTTATTCATGTTGTATTGTGGTGTTGCCACGGTTCCGTTGCAAGTGGTGTTATTTGAGGTGTTATTCGGCATGTTATTAAAGCAAGTATTACGCGACAGCGTGGTGTTATTGGCGATGAATTAAAAAAAAACCGGTGTTATCGGGGAGTATTGCGCGGAAGCGGGGTGTTATCAGGATATTTTCCACGGTGGCGTGGGGGCGGTGTTATTTCGGTGGTATTGCAATAGTATTGCGGGGTTTTACCGCGGAACCATAGAGTTATTGCGGGGGCAAGGCAGCGGTGTTATTGAGGGTGTATCGCGGTAGTATTATGGTGATATTGGCAGGGCTGTCATGGAATTGTGGTGTTATTGCGGCGGCGGTGTTATTGCGGTAGTTTTTTTTTTATTATATTGTGGTGTTTTAGGGGAGACTTGCCACGGTTTTGTGGTATTATCGTGAGGATTTGTCGAGGTTTGGTATGTGGTGCTATTGTGGTATTGAGGTGGTGTTATTTTGGTAGTATTATGGTGTTATTGGCTCGGGTTTAGCCCAAATCGAGGCCAAACATAACCTAAACCACTTTTTTCCATTTCAATTCAACTTATAGAAACATGGCACAATGCAATTAATGATTTGGTGAATTCAGGGATTGCATGAGGGAAATTTGGAATGTGAATTTTGTAAAATTGGATTTAAGCTTGGAATTTCATGAGATTGGATCTGATTTTGAATATTGTGTTAAATTTGATTTAAAATTGATGTGAATTTAGCAATTTGAGGTCCATGGGAATTTCAACAACAAATGATGAAAATAGGTTGATAATTAGGAGGTTTGGAGCAAATTTAGTTAGGGGAGTGAGGCATGGTGATGTGAATGTGTGAGCAAGCTACTCCAATTTAAAAAGGGTGTACCTAAGGCCTCATGATCATATGGGAGCTCATTTTTTGAGTCTTCACATGTTAATCTCAATCAACTCAACCAATTATTAAGGATTTAAGACCACCCATATCAGACTTCATTAAAAGAGTAAAAAAATGATCTTAAATTCTAAAAGGGGTGGGTCCCATCACTAGTCCTCTAGGAGAGTCTAATAGAAAATCCTAAGCCTAGATCCTAAGTACTAAGAGGAATACTAGACCTCACAAAAAATGTGATCAATAAATGAACCTCCAATAGGTGTGGTGTGTTGAACAAGCACACGTGTATTGATGTTGACCGAAGCAATAAACAAAACAAAAGAGTTACCCAAGTAGACTTACTCAGAACAGGCCAAAGATCGAACTGATTGAGAACGAATGAATTGGGTCTTCCGCTCAAGAATTCCCAGCTCAAGGAAAGATTTAAATTGAAGTCTTTGAAAGTTCCCAGTGGGGATTAGCAGGTGCATGTCCAAATTGTTGCTATGAATTTGAGTTTTCAAATTTAAATATTTGTTTGATTTGTTTCATTCATTTTTTTTTTATTTTGTGTTGTGTGGAGTTCTGCAGAAATGTAATTGCAGAGATTTATGAAGTTGCAAAATTGTGAAAATTTGCAGAGGTTTGTGGTGTCTGGTATTGAATTTTGTAAAAATGTGAGTGCATAGATTTATGATATTTGGTGTTGAATTTTGCAAAGATTGTTGAGGAAATTATGAGACGATGAGTGCAAAGATTTGTGAAAATTTATGAAGTAGGAAACTCTGTGAAAATCTATGAAGCAGGAAATTCTGTGAAAATTTATGCAGCGTGAAATTTTGTGGTACTTTGATTGCAGAGTTTTGTGAAAATTTATGAAGTACGAAGTTCTATGAAAGGAATCTGAATCCTCTTACCAACCCTGGAACTTAAATTTGTAGAAATTGGAAAACTTGTACCAACCCTGAAATATCATGAATGTGGAAAATTTATTGATATAATTTGGAAATATGTAGAAGGAATCGGAAACCTTGCACCGGCCCTAGAATATTATGAATGCAAAAAATTTATGGATAGAATGCGAAAATATGTGGAAGGAATCGAAATCCTTGCACCAATGATATAAATTTATGGATAGAATGTAGAAATATGTGGAAGGAAACGGAATTCTTGCACCGACCATGAAATATCATGAATGTGAAAATTTTATGAATAAGATGTGGAAATATATGGAATGAATCAGAATCCTTGCACCGACCTTAAAATATCGTTAATGCAGAAAATTTATGGATAGAATGTGAAAATATATGGAATGAATCGGAATCATTGGACCAACCCTGAAATATCGTGAATGTGGAAAATTTATGGATAGAATGTGAAAATATATGGAAAGAATCGGAATTCTTGCACCGATCCAGGAATATCGTGAATGCAGAAAATTTATGGATACAATGTGGAAATATGTGGAAGTTGCAAATATATGAATTTGTGGAAAATATGTGGATGTTGCAAATAGATGGATTTATGGGAAATATGTGGATGCTGCAATTGATGGAAATAAATGTGGATTTTACAAGATTTATGGGTGTTTGTGGAGAATTATGAAGCTTATAAAAGTTGTTAAAAATAATGTCACGTTGAGAAAGAATGTCAAAGACTCACATCAATCCCAAGAGATGAACAAAAGAATCAGATTGAGAAGGAATATCAGAGACTCACATCCAACTCCAGAGCTGATCAAAGAAATATCTGTGTGAGAAGAGATCTTGTTCCATATTTGTAGAACCAGTCAAATCCCATACACATGGGATAAGGGCCTAAGAAGAGAGTGGCTCTATGTAGATAAACCCAGCTAACATCTCCCACACAAAACGTAGAACCCAGAACTTATGTGGAAATTTCATGATATTTGTGGCAGTCTGTGAAATGTGTAGAAATTTATGACTGTAGATTTTGAATTTGTGAGAACTTGATGCAAAAAATAGACGTTATGAAATTTATGTTAATTTGTGGGAGTTTATGGAGAGTGTATGATTGTGGAAAATATTTGCAGGAAGGAATCAGACTGAGTAGGAATGTCAATGGACTCACATCCAACTCAAGAGCTGATCGAAGAAAAATCTGTGTGAAAGGTGCAGTTCCATATCAACTAAACTGACAGCCGTCATTCATACCGGGCAAAAGAAAAAAAAGAGTATGGTTTTATGTAGATAGAACCATCAATCCTCTCCCAAGAGGACACAGAGTTCCGGTGGAAGAAAACTTTGAACCGAGAGAGATGACGCTAGTGATAGGTCAAGAAGTCTCAACCTAACCATCGAAATTTTAAGTTTGAAATTTTGATTTTGATTTTGATTGTTTTGAATTTATTTGATTATTTTGATTTTATTTGATTTGATGTTGAGTTTATTTTTTTGTTTTGGTTTGAGGTGATTTTTGGTTAAATTCTGTGATTTTTCTTTTTTTTTTGTTGCATTTTTTTAAGACTTAGACCAATTTTAGACAAGTGCGGCATCTGTATTTCTAAGAATGAGGTTTTGTCTTTGAAACACCACGATGTGCAGTACTTCTTGAGGTACCATCCATTGATTGGGAGCACATGTAAAAATAACTCATTCTTTAAAGTACTATCGAAACTATATTCTTTGAAATACACATAAAGATGTGCAATTTCTAAGGACAGCGCGGCTCGAGAGATTGTCACTTTTGTATCTTCATCTGTAGTGAATGTCATTTTAACATCAACTTTGTATCAATTGTCTAAATTGTCTCAAAAATATTTTGAAGTTCATGAATTGAAATTTGAATTGTATTTTCTGGGTATCAAAAATGACATCAGGTATTTTCATTAGTTGCTAATAACATAGCCCTTTATTTAATTCCCCTCTTTCTGGGCGTAAGCAAATTTTATCTTTGACCATGTGATTTAAATATTTTTTATTTTCCAAAAATATTTCTGACGAGCATACCAAAAGATACAAGACCGCTAAACTTTTTCTTAAATATAATCTCATAAGAATTTTCTTAAGAGACTTTTTAAAGTTTTACTAATTAGGGAAGAATCAAGACAGCAATTTTTTATTATAAGCTCACCTCAAGCTTCTTCTTAGGGAGCCTTTTTTTTTCTTTTTTTTTTCTTTTTTGGAGCAAGCCTTTCATACAATTTTTTTATCTTTTCTTTTCTTTTCCACTGAGAATTATTATATATGGTAGAGCATATTTTAAGAAATTTAATATGTCTGAATTCATACACCAATTTTTAATTTTATTTTCACCTCAACCTAAATTTTGAAATTTTGAAGGCACTAATTTGAGTCATTCTCACTTAACCTCACTGATTTTAATCGAGAGACTTCTTAGGTGATTTTGATTGCCTAAAATGTAATTACTATAGGGGCTTGCCTCTATGGGGAACTTAGAATCCAGGTAAAATAAACTCTGTCTAATCCTTATATTAATTATGAGAATTGCCTTTCATAAAATTTGCAAACCAACATAGAGTCATAAAATTTGCAAACCAACATAGATATTTTATTTTTATTTTACCAAGTTAATTTTTAATTGTCTTTAATGCATTTTTATTTCATTTTTTCCTTAATTTATTTATTTTTTACTAATATTTGCTTATCTAAATAGGCTTTTTTTTTTATATTTAATGGTTAGTGGTGCTAGAAAATGGCATTTATCATTTAGATTTTTTTTCCTTATTATATGATTTTATAATTCTTTATGATTAACTAAGAGTTTATTGGGATCAATTTTGTTTTCTATTTTTTTCCGCTTTTGATTTTAAAATCTTGTTTATTTATTTCTATATTTATTTTTTTTTATAAAAACAAATTAGCATGTTTTTTAAAATACTCAAAGCAACTTTAATTTGTTTTGAATTTTTTAAAAACTATCATAATTTAATCAAATATCCAATCATGATTTGTTTCAAATCAAAACATAAACAAAACAAACTAAAAATAAAAAATAAAAATTAAAGATATATGTGATATCAAACGACCCCTATGTAAATTTGTTGATGATTTATGAAATATTTATGAATTATTTCTAGTTTTATTAAAATTTAATTTTTTTTCAATATGAGGAATACGTACAGGTCGACTATGAGAATTGCCCACTAATACAAAACACTTCACTTCAATTTTACCTTTTTAAACCATAGGCTAGTAAGTTGAAAAATCCCTACGAGTGATGAATCTACTTATAAATAGTTAATCAAAGAAAAAATAATATGCATGTCAGTTAAGTCCTTAATAAATCAATAATAAAACATTTTTCAGCTTATTGATATGATCACTTGAGATATTTTATGATATTTAAAGTGTTTTACTATATTAATAACATGTCAATATCATTTATATATGCATAATTGTCACGGGAATACCATCTTAAAATTATACTAATTAAAATGCTTCAGTATCAATATCTTTTTTCAATTATGTGCAACGTTATTATATTGTTCTCATATTGATACCATAAAAGGGTGCATCCATACTTAATATTTATTATTTTTAGTGCATAAAACATTTCAAAATGTCATAATATAAATCTTCATATCGAAAAGATCAATAAAATTTAAAAAGAGAGGAAATCAATTTCATTAATTAAGTATGAATAACAATTCATGTCACTGGTTTAGAAGAGACAAAATGAAATTATAATTTCGGAGTAGGACTACTCACTTCAATCACTGATAATTCTCTTTTCAAACATTTTCTTCACCTATCTTCAATAAAAACTTAAAGCCAAATGCATAAAAAATTATTATTAATTTATTATATATTAGTCTTATTATTAAATCATAATTTTTCTTTATTTTACCATTGATGTATCATAAAAGAGTAACTATTATATTATTCTTATGCTAATTGTTATCTTTGTTTCATACAATAAATTGAACAATTTAACTTAATAAAATATTGACAACAAAAAATGGGCCTTATAATTTAACTTTCTAGTTACTTTATGTAATTTGTATCTTTTCAATTAAGCTGTAAACTTTATATAAATTACATATATTTATATTATGAAATAATTTTTTTTTATTATTAATTTCTTTGAATTCATTATATGTAACATTAATTCATATATTAATAAACAAATAAAACTTGTATATATATATAAACTATATATATATATATGCTGGTTGGTGACAACATCGATGCTCCTTATATTCGTAGGGATGGTTCCTCTTAACTTATTTTCGTTGGCTAGGTGGTTTGTTTAGGCCCAGGCTCTTCTTTGGGTTGTTTTTATACCTTTTATTTAACTCTGGGTGTTTTGGTTGTCTGCTTTTCTGTGGAGCAGGCGGCATCTATTTATGCTTCATATGATGGATGGTTTTATAATACTAGCATGGAGGCTCAAGGCTCCATTGCCTCATATGAGATGAATAACTTGGGAGGCCCAGGGTTCCTTACTTTGGCTACGGTTGGGCAGGTTGACTCTAGTACACTTTGGTGGCCTTGCAGATGGGTCTTGCGTCGGGTTTTGGCTTTAGGGGGGTTTATTGCAGTAATCTTTCTGGGAATACTGGTGAGATTGGATATTGGAGGTTAAGCTCACTGATCCAGCTCTACCTTTTTTCTGTGAATGGGCTTGTTATTTTCGATATGGAGGCTCATGGCTCCAAATTTATACGAGGCTTTCACTCTTTCCTTTGGACTAGACCGTGGCTCCTTATATGTTATATGCATTTCTGGAAGGGGGTTGGAAGATCGTGAAGCATTATCTTTCTTTATTGCTCACTTGTTTTCTTGCTTGTTTGGTGTTTTCACAGTTTTTGAGTTGTAGGTTTTTAAATTTTGGGACTTGCTCGTTGGTGCTCTTTTCAGCTTTCAAGACATCTGTTTTTGGCTTGCAACTCGTGTTACCTTTGTTTCATTTTTTTATACATGTTCATATGGGGTATACTTTACTCTTTGGGTATATGTTTGGTTGGATACATGTACTTTTGGTTTACATTTACCTTTGTTTCATCTTTATTTCTTTTTTGGGTGGAGTTGTAATGTGTAAGGAGGAACCCCTAGGACTATATATATTTTCTTTATTTTTAGTGGGGATCCTCTTTCCCTCCAATATTTTGTAACCGCCTTTACATATTTAACGTGTAAGAAGCCATGAGTAGCTCTTTTCCTTAAATATATATATATATATATATATATATATATATATATATATATATATATATCGAAAGCCCAACAAAGGCTAATATATTAACCAGAAATAAAGATACAGATACAATGTATTGGAGGGTCCAAACATGGCACCCTGCCAACACCAAAACCACAAGGGGTTCCAAAACTAGAATATATATATATATATATATATATATATATATATATATATATATATATATATATCGAAAGCCCAACAAAGGCTAATATATTAACCAGAAATAAAGATACAGATACAATGTGTTGGAGGGTCCAAACATGGCACCCTGCCAACACCAAAA
>NEWO01000244.1:394257-414344 GCA_003013225.1 Phalaenopsis aphrodite | reverse complement strand
CCAAAACCACCAGGGCGCAGAAAAAGTGAGGGACATTTAGTTCCGCCCCTGCCTCTAGTTTTCGGAAAAGGATCCAGCTAACAAATTGGTAAGGTGTGTAGCATTACCCGAAATAACCAAAGTATCATCCATAAGATTTCTAAGCTCAAGTAGATCTTCATTCTTCTTCTTCCTCCTGGAAGTGTAAACCTGTCATTCCTCTTCCGAAGAATCAATCTGATGAGGTGGTAAAGCTTTAGCAGAAGGAATATCAATCGTAGTACACACAATAGGTTCTACTATATCATCATACTATATACGATTGTATTATTGGTATTACACCAGGAACTAACACCCACACAGAGATGAGCAAACAAATCTTCCAAATAAAATAGGTAACTATATTTCTATTTTATAGTAATAATTTTGGGTCCTTCAAGTTCAATGCATTGTTTATTTTAGTCTCTTATATACATTGATTTTATTTTTTTTTATTTTCTTTGTTATTGATATAAATCACTATTTGAATTTGTTTAAATTGATTTTTATCCTCACCATGCACAAAAGTCTCACACATTGGCATGCACATCATCTATTACTCCTCACATGTCAACTTGCAATGACTAGTACAAGAAATGATATGCAAAACACATCATAAAAGTAAATATTTGAGGAGAAAAACCCATAGCATTTATCAAGTATAAAGGTTAAATTTTTAGAGGAATGATAAAACGCAATCCATAATTAATTTTCAAAGCAGATTTATATGGAATGCAAATATTTAAGTTTAAAACTCATAGCAGGAATACATCTAAACATCTTCTAAGAGTTGTTTTACGAGAGAAAAAGTTATTGAGAAAGAAGAAAAAAACCAATGATTAATTAACTTATTAATTAATAATAATAATAATAAATTTAATGTTATAATTATATTTAATATCTGTAAATATATATCATAATATAATCACATCATTTATTTTAATAATATATTTTAAGAAAATGAAATTCTAAAAGAAGAAAAATTATATATTATACCTGTTAAACAAGAGTAAACTAAAAAAGTACTAAAAAGCATAGATAGTTGCTTTTTTTTTTTTTTTTTTAAGGGAAGGAGCATTATTCGGCTCCCTACGTGTTAATCACCAAAAAAAAGTTACAAAAATGGGGATGCGGTTCCCCCACTATCAAAATAGTAAAAAATACATAACCCTCTTCTTAGGGGGTTCCTCTTCCAAATACAACTCCACACTAAACACCCTAAATAAAAACAAAATAAAGTTCTACATCCCAATTCCGTATACAAAAATAAATTCAAGTATGCCAAAAAACAGCAGAACCGGATGCGGCAGGAAGTACTAAAAAAAATTTGTCGTAGATGAAATGAAACACAGCATATTGGACCAAAAATCTTTATCTCCAGGTACGAACAAACAACTGCAAAACCACATGAATCCATAACAGGGAGTTTTGAGACATAGTTCCAAACGACTGGTAAGAAAATGGAGTCCCGCCGATGTACGAAGATTTTGCTGAGATTCCAAAAGAAAATAACATATATTCCAAAAATCAAACACGAGCATCCATACCAAATTCCCTTGGAAACATAGCAGCAGTATGAATAACCATAGAAGGATTCCAGCTTATGCATAAGAGAGGAAAAACTCCAGCCATGCATGGAAAAAAAAATAGAAATTGTCAATCTCAAAAAATGTAGCTATTATGAGAGGGGTTTGGTCTAAGTGAGAAAAGCAAAGAAAGGGGGCACCTTCTCCCTTGCTCTCAAAAAGCAGGTGACCTAGCAAGGGAGAAGGTCAGGCGAGTTAGCAGTGCTAACAACAAAAGAGACCATAGACACAAGCAGGCTGCACAGACAAGGTCGCCTGGCTCAAGCCAAGCATCATCTTGCTGAACCGAGCATGCTTGACCAACGATGGACTTGACACCAAGGAACCAAGCCTTGTTCGAGCTAGGTAAGATTTTAACACCAGAAATTAAGATTTTAACATAAGATTTCTCTTTCCTCCTCATTCATCAAAATATGATCCAATCTACATTTCTTCAGCAATCTCCTAACCTTAGATTTTGATCTGTACCTATACTGCAGGAAATTTTCAGGGTTATTATGGGCATGATAAAATCAGAAGATATAGGGGATATTTTGAAAGGGTAAGAGAAAAAAGGCGGAAACATTGAGGTATGAATACAAACTAGCATAACTTTAAATTTAAATCTAGAAATATTTGTTACAAAAGTTTTATTATGTTGCTTTCTAAACATTCCATTTGGAAAATTTGATGATTCAAATAAAATAACTAAAAAAAATTATATTAAGTTAATAATAAAACAAAAATGTAAATTTAAATTCTGAATGAATAATGATAATGTTATTGTAAGTAATTTTCTTATATAATAATAATAATAACCATATAAGTTAATGCTTAATTTTATAATGACAATTTTTAGATTGATTGTAATGATAAAGAGAGATAATGAAATGATAACATGATGAAAATGCTTATTTTTAGTGTATAAGTACAAAGCATGACCCGCACATTGATTGTAAGTCTTGAATTAAAATAAATTAGAAATAAATTTAGCAACTAAGTTATTTAACTCACAAAATTGTTGTTGAATGTTTTTCTAAAAAATTTACTTTAAATTAAATAATTGAAAGGAGATAATTTGTTTTGTCAACAAGGAATTGTTCGCGATAGGTACTATAACATGATTTTGTATTGGTGTATTTTTTTCAATAATATGAAAAAAAGGTGCAACTCATATGAATTTATGAATAAGAATTTTTATCTAGTTAGCTCTTTTATAATTCGGAGACTTATGTTTCTATATTTTATAAATTTTAATTAAGGAAATATTTTAATTCAATTTTTCATTCCTGTCTTAATATTCTAGGCTTTCGAGCAAGGTTATAACATGCACAATTTAGAGCAATCCACGTGAACATTATGGATCAAATGAGAGAACACAAAGTGAGCCTCTAGGCATAATTTTCATTCATCAAAATAGTTAAAATTCAAAATAGAAGCCACAAGTACTTATAGAAATAGGATTACAAACATAATATCGATAATTTAAGAATAAATCAACGCATTTATGAGCTTAAATTTAAACATAATATTATCAAAAATAATACAATTGAACTTCATAAAAAAAATAAAAAATAAATAAATTTAATGATACATAAAATAAACTGAAAATGATTGAATAAGGTTTGATTCATCTCAATTATAACCGAATTAAACTAGTTTTGATTAATAACTAAAAAGTCTTTTCTAGGCCAAACTAGTTGATTGGTACTGAATCAATTATTCTCAAGCTTGCAAAGGTCTCTTATCTTGAAGATTTTATAATAGTCGACCAAGGAGGAGGTGGCGCCACTAAATCATTAAAAAAACAAAAAGTGACTGTACAATGCAAGGAGCAACAAGATAAGAAAAATCAAAGAAAACGTCAAGATTTGGATGCTTGGATGCTGGGCATCTCCAATTTCATACACCTTTGAGATTTTTGCAAAGTCAACCAATAATAGACCATTGATTGCAAAAATAAAATCACAATCTCAATCTATGATTAGAGGGATTAAAACAAGTTGTAAGGATCTGAAAAAATGCATGTCTCAGTAGGTCGTGGCAAGTGAAATGAGTGGAAATTGTCAATTCATCCACAAAACATATTTTCTTCTGACGAGTTCTAGATTATCCTTCAATAAGATATCAATTTAGATATTAGCAAAACTTAAGTACTATTAACTCATAATCATCCTCAAAGTCTAGTTCATCATGAGAAACTTGTCACTGTAAACTTCCTCATAAGGACGGTCCTTATAAGTTTCATCTTAAATAAGGTGTTTAACAGCATAACAAGATAGGGTGGTTAGTCAAATTGATTGTGGTTAACCATATTTTGATGAGCTAATGCTTTAAGCAATGACTCTACGAAGATAGATAAATAAGACTAAAAATATAATTATAATGAACATAGATTAGTTTACTTTTCGTACAATGTAACTCATAGGATGAGTTTTCCAATATGAATAAAAAAATTCTCATTATAAAGAGAATCATATCGTTCGTGCACATATTACTTAACTAGACAAAGTTCTGAAACTTTTACAATTAAAGGAACATATGCAACTTTTGTAGTGGATTATATGGATTGAAAAAAAAAAACCAGTCTTTGTGGAAAATTATTTTAAAATTTGATGAAGATGATAGGCATTAGAAACACCATAAGCACAAACAAACAAAAGATATTTTTGTCTTTTCGATGTTGAATAAGAACAATAAACATTATCGTATTCCTAATTATAAATATATGGCTTACAAATCCTAATATGGGAATAGGAACATATCTATTAGCGTGTGTGTATTAGTAAGAAAGTTAGAAAGGATAAAATTGGCATCCAGATGTCAAATTCTTCAAGTTGTTGAAAATGAGAAAGATAAAGAGAGAAGGTTTATAATATACCAATATATGTTTTTGAAAATGATATGACAACACTGAATTTTGAGAAATCGGTAATAAAAACACATGTAATGTTGCCGACAAGGAAGCGATAATATGAAGACAAAATTAACTGCAGAAACCAAACCACTAAAACATGGGGAAGATTCTGAGAAGAGTATATAAATCGGTTTAGTTGTAAAAGTATAATGGATTGCACCAAGGCAGAGTCAAGATGGATTGTAGGGGAACACTAGAAAGCAAAACATGCAGCCGTGCAGCATGATGGTGACAAGCACAGAGAAGAGGTTTTTTAAAATACGTAGGCAAAACAGGTAATGAAGGCATTAATGTAATCATAATGATAGTATCGCTGCAACAATCTAAAAGGAAACTCTGCATACATATCTTGGAGTCATTAGAGCACACGATTAAGATCAAAATCAGATCAATCAGTTGGTATCATAGCATAATTTCCGCTGATCAAAGTAATCTAATTGAGAATAAAAATCATCAATCCCAATTTATTGAAATAGAGATATAAAGAAAACACAGAACAATCTAATCATAACCAAAATAAAAAATCAAACATAACATTATCCAAAAGAAGTTAATTGAATGTAATAAAATCAAATCAAATATAAATAGAAAAAGGCATAAAAAAAGGCTTGGAAACTAGTACAGTTCAACTCCTTTACTGCATGGTTCTACACTTCTACTCCTTTGAATGAATAGTAATAATAATCAAGTCCTTTCTGAGCCAAATTAATTAATCTAGTCCATTCTGAGCTTAATGAATTGATTTACTACTTAAAAAGTCCATTTGATATATATAGTACATATTATCTATATATATATATATATATATATATATATATATATATATATATATATATATATATATATATATATATATATATATATATATATATGTATGTATAGGATGAACTATGTAGCAAAAACGAAGACCATGATTAAGCTTCTCAGCAGCCTAAATTTCCTTATAACTAACTAGTCTTAACAAGTTTTAATAACCAGATTCACACAGCTTTCCTCTAAGAATCCAATCTAAAAATTCATATTTCTCACACTGTTTTACACACTAATGGACATCAACATAGCACCTCATCTTACACTCTCTTTAACTCTATTCCATGAGAATTTTAACACTCAAATACAAACATATTCAACTACAAATAATAGGTAAAAACCCAATACTATTAACACAAAGAATTAAATTAATTTGATTGAAATCTCTTATTTTCCTAACCTCCTTTTACTACAACATTTCAGGACTAGCTTAGTAAATTACTCAAGTCACTCAGCATGAATCAGTCAAAAGAAATACTTGAGCATCTTTCGAACTTAACCAAACTAAAGTCAATGTCTAAGAACATATATCTCTACCTAATCTTGCATATATACTAACTACTAAAGATAATATAAATTTAAAACAAACGAATAGCCATTAAGCATTAACACATGTCAAACACAACTTATCTAGGACTGGTTAGTTACATTGCACACTAAAATCTATTGCCAGACGTAGCAACAGTGACCAGGAAGGTTGCAAAAAATGAAAATTTTAGAGATGGGAAAAAGTTACTAGACTAAGATCGAAATTGTAAATATATATTGATTTGATAAAAGATAATTTAAAAGAAAGAAAGATTTGAACTCAAACTCCATCTCTCCAAAGAGAAAAATTGGCATTTAAAGCACACCTTGGATGTGATCAGCCTGTCCTCTAACCAATTTTTTACTTCTTCAACCTGAAACGAAACATCAGGAAAAGATAAATTATTAGCAGAATTCTACTTATAGGACCTACATTAAGCCCCAAAGAAGGAAGCATATGGACCAGAGTTTTAGGATTCGTGATTACTTCATTGAATAACCTAATATACTTGCAAACATTTAAAAATGTATCTAAATTGGAATAACATGAAGAATGCAGGAATGGAATTCCTGAAATTAAAAAATACCCAATCAAAATGCTTTAGTTTATGAGAAAACAAGCATTAAGTCAAATAAAATGGTTTATCTCAACTACGAGGGTATTGCTATTGTGCCCAACTCAACATTCAAAATAAGGCTTCATATCCTTGAAAAAATAACACATGCTTGAGTGACATGATACAAGCTTGTAATGCATCTTCCACCCAACAAGCTTGGAGGTTTATTTTAGGTTCTAATTTGGGCAGCAAAATATTTCCCGAACTATAAAATAATTTCAGAACCATGACAGAGTAGATGCGGGTGGAACATGAGAGTTGAACCGAAATGATAAAAAGCTTGTCAGGAAATATAAGCAATGCTTAAAGACAAAAATTACAAAGCAGTCCTCATGAAATAGTAAATAATTTCAAATAATTTCCTGATTGGAAGACAAGCAATCAAAAAAATTACTTAATATTACCTTGTGGATAAACATTAGAAAAAACTTGCACTGAGTATGAAGAGATAGAAATTACCTTTTTCTTATTAACAGCAAGCTGAGCGATAGAACTGGGTTCATACTTATCAATCCAAAGCTCTTTACATTGTGTACTCTGATTTCCTGTTTCAAACTTCTCAGGAACAAACTATAACTTAAAAATTATTCTTTTAATTAAAAATCCGAGTTATACCTGATATCTCATAATAGCAATGCATAAAACTGCTGCAAAACAACTTAAAAAGTAACAATTTGTAGCCATTAAAAAAAAAATTAGCTTTATATGAAACTTCCAAATAAGATTTGACATAACACTAGCAAGTGTAAGTTTATTCAATGAAAATAGTCAAGGCATGCCACTACCTCCTGTGAATTGTCGCATTACGCTTAGTAATCAATTGAGTGGTCAATTAAATTAGACGGTCAAGCAATATGAACTTCAGACAAATCCACACAATTGATGAATAAGGACTTCAAGCAATATGAGTGCTCAATTGAGTGGTCAATATCTAAAAAGAACTATCAACTCTAGCACACCAAAGCTTTAAAATTCAAGCAATATGAACTTCAAGTCTGTCCCCTAAGATCCAATGAATAAGGACTGAAGCAAGAATAAAGTTAAGAGTTAGCAAACTAAAACTACTTCCATCATTGAGAACCTTTTTGTACTAAACAAGCCAAAATATCACCATGTTATAACATTCAACTTCTCAACAACTCTTTTGATATAGGTGTAAAGTACCAAACATTTCTATTTTTAAAAACTCCAGCAGTCCAAACTGAAGACATCTTTTCAGCAATTCTACAATCCTAAGTAGGATTAAAAAACTAATCCTAATACAATAAGCTCTAGTCACAGTCGGCATTGCCACCAAATATTTAACCAAGCTAGATTGTCAGTATTTTTTGTTTAGAAAATCCATAAGCATAAAAAAGAATTAAATAAATGCTCCTCCTACAGTAGGTTCACCAAGCAAGAAGAAAGAAATGAAAGAGTAATCCTACATTTCAATTGAAGCCTCGAGCACACTAGGGATTTTACTATCAGACAAATCCACACAAGCATGAAACACCAAACAGACAACCTTTGTCATCAATTTGATAAGAATCCCTGATGGCTATGTTATTGGCACACTTCTTCTAATAACTCCACCAAAGTATGAAGCGTGGGAAAAAAGGTATCGGATAGGAAAAATGGTCAACTTATTTGCACACATCAAACATGCCCATAACTGAATCTTTTGAGATAGGTAGGACAAACCCATCCTTCACAAGTTCAAAAAGAATAAAGCATCAAACAGAACGAAACACCCATCTAGCTCATCCAAGGCTCGCAAGTATACTAAATTCATCATCATTATGTTCATTTTGCATAAAGAGTTAAACAAATGACAACCACTATTGATTCAACAATTAGTTGCAGTCAAATCACAATGGTTTAAAAATAAATCGTTAGGATTTAAAGCCCAGAGACCAAGTTCACTTCGCGTCTTGAGCTAAAACAAATGATACAAAGAGTTATACATCCAGTAACAAATGATATTAGCAAAATGTATATAGGTGTGATGAAAATGGTATAAAAAACAAACCCGCATAAATATAAGTATGCAAAATACCAAAGGGATCCATTAAAATAATGGAGTGTGTAAAGATTAGGATTAAATCACGAAATCCTCTAGTAATATGTAGATCAGATGCCATTCTTCCAATGTTGAGACAAAAGCCCGTAAGAAAACGATAGAAATAGTAGGAAAGAGGCTAGGATATTTTTGGTGGAGCCCTGACAATCTATGAATCAAAATATCAGTACCTTAATCATTATTACTATTCCACGCAAGCTTTGTTTTATTCTTGTTATGGTCAACAACTTCCTTTCTACTTTTTTTGTTTCTGCAAGTTGGACAGCAAGAAGATTGTTGAAGTTGGCCTCTATCTTATTGTAAACAGCAACCAACATTTGTTTTCCTTCCCGCAGATTTTGGCCAACACTTGAACAGCAGGACTAGGGGGTTGGACAGCAGCCCTTCAACAGCACAAGACAATGCTTCATGGCTCTAAATAGCACCTGGAAGAAAAGAATTGCATGGATAGTAGGAGGAGGACTGAAAGCTCTAAGGGGATAGGGGTGATGAGCAGCTAGAGAGAGAGAGAGAGAGATATCAGGGCATTGAAATTGATTCTTAGTGCAAAAATCAGGTTTTAAAATGGGCAAATTACAGCAAAACATTTTTTGAATTTATGCTCCTAAAAACAAACTCTCAAATTTAAGAAAAATTGTGTCACGCCCCGACCCGGGGTTTAGAGTTAACCAAAACGGGAACAGACGGTCGGACAGTGGAAAAACAATACAGGAAAAACAAGGCAAATTTCAAAATAAAAACAAGAGGAAGAAAATGAATATTGCAAATAGAGTTTCACACTTGCGAAAATCACCCCGGAGCCCTAAATTACAAGTTGTTGCACCCAATGGGCCACTCGCCACCCTACTAGTTTGTAGTTGTAGCAATGGTCACAGCTCCAAGCTTCTACCGTGCATGAACCGAACAGAGAGAAGAGAGATCGGGAGAGGAGAAGGGATTTCAGGAGAAAGGGGAGGAAAATTGATGCTTGGGATTCCTATTCGACCTTACACCAGTTTCCTCTCATTTCCACCAAAATCCATTCTCCTCTCTCTATTTTTCCTCTCCCGATCTCCTTTCTCCATGTTCAGTTCACACGCAGCATAAGCTTGGAGCTAAGACCTTTGCTAAAATGCAAGGGCCTTGAAATAGTAGGGAATCTAGCGGCCCCTTGGGTGTGTAATTTAGGGCTACGAGGCGATTTTCGTAAGTGTAAAATACTATTTTACGTTATTTGAGACATTCATTTTCTTCCTCTTATTTCCATTTTGAGATTTGTCTTGTTTTTCGTGCATTCTTTTCCACCGTCTGACAGTCTGTTCCTGTCTTAATTAAATCCAAGCCGCGGGCCGGCTCGTGACAGATTATATCTTTCATATACTAAATAAAAAAAGAAACAGCCTTGTACTTCCAAAATTACCAAAATAAATTTGAACTTCAAATTCATCGTTATATTGTTTGCCCATATCCCATTCCAATGATCCAAATTTCTTGCTTTTCGATATTGGCCATCAAATGTTTGATCAAACCTATTATCACATATGGACTCATGTTTAACTTCATCTTCAACTTCAATGATGCAATGTGGGAATCATTGCCATTAGCAGCCTCCAAAATAAGATCAAAACATAAAAATTTCAACAATGGCAATCCACTTCATCTTTCTACAATTTAATACCTAAATTGCAATTCACTTCATCTTTCTACAATTTAATACCTAACTTACAATCAGGGATAATGTACTTAATCATATGCTAAAGTTAATCTTTAGATCATGGGTTCCCTTTTCAGGAGGATCTAACTTCTAGAAATTATAGCTCTCTACGAGAGAAGGATGAGTTTCAAGCTATAGCTCTCTAATAGGAAATGTTGTGTTTCAAGCCTCCTAAGCATACCACTTTGTTGCACTAAATAATTAACCCTTCTTGCCATGGCGATAAGTCTCATTTTAATCATCACTTGTAGAGGTTAGATCTTCTTAGAGAGGACGTCAAACTTCAACGGCATCTCATGCTCCATCAACATTTCATCCATTTTAGGCAAAACTAATTTAAAAATAGGGACCTCAAATGAATTTAAGTTCTTTGTAGTTATCATTTAAAACACTCTCACGCATCATGGAAACTCGTGTAGTAAATATTGCATGCAATCTTCTTGATAATTTAAAATTCTCGATGTTAAATTAGCTTCAATGTATTCCCTTCTCCCTTGAGGCAATCATTAGCCTAAATGCAACTAAACTAGATCACCCACCTGAAAATTGGTTTTCGCACGATGTTTTTCATACCTCTTACTTTTTCGTTGAGTTTCTCAAAGGTTCCTTACGCTTCTCCACCAATATGGATATTACAAATGCCTTCAAGAAACTTTTGCACTCCTAATAAAATGCAACCCCACCAACTCCCATGAGCTCAAAGGCATTATTGTGGAAGGAGACAATCTCAATGTCATGCATTTGATAAGTTCTACTATGAAGAAGGATGTTCGGCGGCTCCAACCGCAAGTTGCTCAAGATTTTGATTTTCTTTTGGCTTTCAAGCAAGTTCATTTTGTTCATACCACAGGTGAATGAAATAAGGCTGCCCATTTTTGTTCTAGATGTGCCCTAAGTGGTTATTTCTTTTTGATGCATATAGATGATAATAGAGACATTTCTACCATACTTGTATATGATCAGGCTCACTCTTGTACATTATAGATGTGAATGCTGGAGAAAAGTTGATTAAATAAGCTTTATACCAAGAAATCCAAACATATCTTAAAAGAAGTTTTCATCAACGAAAAGTATATTGCTTGATAGAAGGTGAATTGTAGTTAACATAATCAATCATGGAAAGTCTTAAGGTACTTATCTTTATATCCCTAAAACAGATACACCATCATCCTGTTCGAAAGTTCCATTTGATCATATGACTAGATGGAAAATGATGTTCCTCCGCTTTACTTCCATCATGACCCAAAAATCCTCCTAAAAACGGTTTGAGACTTTTGCTCTTCTTGTCAAACACTATAGAGCTAATAAATTTAGAATAAGCCCACGCATGTTGAATGAATAATCTAACAACCTCCTTGATAATGATCAAATCTAATCCCCGACAACAAAAAGATAATCTCAACCCATTTTTATCTCCAGCAATCCTCCCAAAAGCTCATATAAAGTTTTCCCATGCACAACTTGACAGGGCAGCGATGTATAAAATCTAAAGCATTCAGTTTGCAGACTTTGCAAATTCATGCAATTTGGGTCAGTGGACATAGAGTTGCAAATTCTACGATATATAGGCTCCAACCATTTCAAATGAATGAACATCTCTCTTCAATTGTACTTAGCACACCATGTTTCACTAAATTAGGAGAGTTGGCACATGTAGGACCAATTGAAAAGTTGCACGAAGCAAAATTCTACCAGAATACTTCAATTTCATCTAAGAGCACATAAATGTAAACTTCATATTAATTCTATATCTTTATCAGATCAACAATATGATGACATCAGTATACCTAAATGTTCACATTAGATGCATAAGTTAAGTACCGATGAGATTGCCAAAATAAATAAACTTTTTTTCATGCATGAAAGAAACATAACCAATAACCTGAAATCCAAGATTTTCATCAAACCAACCAAACAATTTGATCCATCCGTATACAAATCATTAAGCATTTATAAGGATAAAGTTGCATAGGAACCAAAAAAATTTTTTGCAATTGATTGGAAATGTGGGTGTAAAGAATGAGAACTTCAGGTGTAAGAGAAGAGATGACCAAAAGAAATTTAGTGAAAAAATATGGTTGCGCCATTTTTCATTCACAAGAGTTTAAATATGACGTACACAGCCCATAAGCCATCCGATTAGAATAATGCTAACTCAAAATAGCTTCTCATTATTTGCAAATTAAAAATATTCTTTGAATTATTCTAACAGCCCTATATGTGGTTGAACTCTTATGCAATAAAATTTTTGAAATCATCAACAAGTAATGTTTTTTTTATGAAAATATCAACTATTTGATCTTCTATGCTGATGAAATTTGATATGTTTGTTCTTTAATAAACCAGACTCTTTGGCTTTGTTTGTGCAATTGTTGTTCTTTGAAAAGTTGTTGGTAAATTGTGGTAAGAAATTGTTGTTGTGATTCAAAAACTATTTTCACTTTTTTTCATAGTGTAAAACACAAAAATATCAAAACACAAACCTATTAAATACAATTATAGAATTGGATCAGCGTTAAATCAATCCATAAATTCACTAATTTTGAAGTAAAAAAAATATATTAAGTTTAGATAAATATGGATTCAAGCATGCCTGAAAGGTGCGATTTTTTTTCTGTTGCAAGCTTAGAGGGGCAAGAGGGTTTTGTGGTTGGGAGAGGCTGAGAGAAGGAGACGTGAAAAAGAGTTGGTAAATGAAGAAAAGAGAACTCGGAGCGGGAATTGGACAAGATAAGAGTGTGGTGTGGCAACCCAAAGTTTGGGTGGGAAGGGGGGAGTGCAGTACTTTCAAACTGCAAAAGTACAACGCTACACACCAGGGTTCTTTCTTGCTTAGATATGCAAAGCATAAAGCTATGCAGCACTTTTACAAACTGTAGTGCCAATGATTGCAAATCAAACATACATATACTATGTGCATAAAAAAAGTTATTAAATTAACCGTATCCAAACCATATTAAACACAAATTTGCAGTGTCCCAAGAAGATTTTCCCCTGAGAAAAGTAACGGTCAGACTACTAAAACTAGTGAAACTGAAATATATATATTAGAAAACTCTTTTTAGAGAGCCCAAATACACAAAAAAAAACACATTGTGAATATAAAAAAGCTTACCTCTCGTAAAGTGGAAATCCTGGAGACAGTCGCAAAAATCCTCCGAAAGTGTGGCAAACTTGTTCTTTAACCGGAAACAAAATGGCCCTAGTTCATACTCTCTAAAAGGAAAAGAAAATCTAAAATACACAGCATCAAATGTAGTAAAACGAGAAGACTTCATAGATGATCGACACCTCAAACATACCGCCTCTACTTCACGAGAAAGCAAGCCTTCAGAGCCTCTGTCAGAGCCACTTATTGATCTTCCACCGCGACTCTTCTTCCGCGCGGCCGACAAAGGCTTCGAGCTGGATATGCAAGTAGCTCGATCTCGGCCGGTGGAGCGGGTTCGGACCGTGTCGTCTTCCGATGAGGAAAGGACGATCACCGGCTTCCTTTTCCCCATGGAATGGACCAAGCGCCTTCCAAGCTGTAATCTCACGTTTCAGGAGAAACCCAAGCGACGAGGGCTTCGGGGGTTTTAGCATCCCATGCACGAAGAAACCTATTTTTTGGCGGGGTTTTGAAGGAAAGAAGCTTCCCAAGCAAGAACGAAAACAGAGGCCCTGGCAGCAGTTAAAAAGGGAAGAGGATGTTCTAAGAAATTTGGATAACTAATTTTAAAGCGAAGGGCAGTAATTTTTTTAAAAATATTAGATGGTTATGATCTTATTTCAATCCATAATATGTAGAAATTATTGCATGCGGTGTCCGATCCTGACCGTAGATCACGGTGATCTACGGTCAGGATTATTTCCGTTTTAAAAAAAAAAAATTAGGTGGGGCTGCCGAAATACATCAAGACCATAAATCAGGTAATCCGGATCGTACACCGCACGCAAGCTGCGTGCGGTGTCCGATCCTATGGAATAATTTTTCCATAATATAACATAGATTTAAGAAAATAAAGTAAATGTAACAGCTGTTATTTGCACTTTTTGTGCGATTGAAGAAATAAGAAATTAAATAATATATCTCATCTAAAAACTTCAAAATTTCAAATATTGATTGAGATGATTTTACTCTCTTTCAAAATTTTAAATCTTTAATGTATAAAAATTCTAAATTTAAAATGTAACAAAAAATAGTTAGCAATCAAGTAAAACAAAGGTCTTTTGATTTATTTGGAAACATTAAAATTATTTTCATCATGTTATTGTAATAAAAAAATAAATGTAAAACATATATTTAAGAAAATTAATGTAATTTTTTTCATAAGTTATTTAATAATTAATTAAAAAAATTGCACATAGTTGTGAGAAATATTCAAAAAATAATGCATTATATTTTTATGAATGTAAAATATTTTGCACATGAATAAACATTATGTGATTTTATGCCCAATGTAATTGTTACTCCATTAGATAATTGCTAGAGTATATTTTATCATTTTCCATGAATTTTTTTTTATGTGTTTATCTTTGTACCTTTCATTTGATCCAATAAAATTATTTTTTAATCTTTTAGCATTATTTAAATAATTTTTAACATATTTTGTTATACACTTCTAAATTTGAATGGCTCGCACTCACATAGGGCTCAAACATAATGATAGTCGAACTATTTGAATTTTGATTTTTTTTTTTTTTTTTTTTTGGTAACAATGTGGTAGAATATCATATATTTATTTAAATTATATTTAAAAAAACATCAATATTTTCATAATATATAGAACATCAATAATATATATATTAATTTTATATTATGTTTAAATTAAATAGACATGATAGAAGATAATCTGTAAATTGATTTAAATATGAGGAAAAGAATGGCATTCTTTCACACATATTATACTTTAGAGGACCAAATATAACTAAAATAGTAGAAATCAAGCAACCAAAAAAATAAATATATCTTAAATAAGAATGGCATTATTATTATTATTACAAAATTAGCTTATAGTAAAGAGTAATGATCCTAATATTTGTACTTATGCTTTGAAAACTTTTTTGCTTTAGCATTGAGATCTTGGATACCTAGTCATATTGTCATCACAATTGCATGGCCAACCACAATGTCATGGCAAGTTATGATCAAACTTCTGCAACAACTCAAAGACTCTATCACTAGTTTCAAATGTATTGATTGGGTATGATGGCGATTGTCTTCTAATTATTGTTTTAAAGAGAAATAATTTATACAACTAAAATTTTAATCATACATTAATAAAATAATAATGATAACAATAAAATTTTCCATTACAAATACATGTAATTATGGCCCAAAGAAACCAACCTAATATGGTACACAAAAAATTGGCTTCAGGCTATTTTTTCCCCGAATTAAAAATATAGCCTCACCTAATGCAACTGGATTACTCTTTTGAATCAAAATATAGCAAAGAAAAGTTCATATAATAATAATTCTTAAGCTAAGTGGTTTGAATGAAGCCAAATTGAAAAATAAAATTAAAGCTTTAAGAGAGAAGCTCAATTATCGAATCAAGGTAGGCTTAAGCCAATCTATTTGAACCAATTTAATCAACCATATCATCACTTGCCTAAGCTTAATCAAAATGTACTATATGTTTGCTTATTTTTTATGAAATTTATTTTAATGTTAGAATTTTATACTAGTAAATTTATATTTTAAGTGAAAATTTTCAATCCATTAAATCAAGATGAAATTGCTCAAAAAGGATCTATTAAACAAAATTTCTATCACAAAAAAAATGTTTTGGTAATTGGCTCGGCAGTATAATAAAAGAAAATTGAAATTACATGTATATTTTTTCATGCATCTTTTAATAAATCAATACATATTATTACATTTGGGTAATTTTTTCAAATAATATCATTAAACTGTTTCTCTAAGCTCTTAATCTTCTTGGCCCCTCCCAAAATATGTAACTAAGAAATTATATTAACAATCTTTGCATTCTCGAGCTTAAAACAAACATAAAGATTAAGTACTATTTTTTTCATTAATGTTTAATCCTTGAGTAAATTCTCAAATTTACTCACTATAATTTAACTAATTGGCTCAACACTAGACAACTTTCAACATGGTGTTTCAACAAAATTTTTAGTATTAATCTGATCTTGTTGTTTCTTGTTTGACTCCTTATAGTTGACTTCCTTATTTTCTTCCATTGAACTAGTAGCAACTTCAAACCTCTGTAAAACAAATAATTTCAAGTAGTTAGTAATTTACTGATAGTGAAGAGCATTTCTCGATGTAGTTGTGGGATCACTTAGAATTTTTTCTCATCAATTCGATTCAAGAAAATCTTGGTAAGGAGGAGCTGCAATTAATATGTTTTCTAAATTGTTCACTGCAAAAGATCATTGACTTTGGCCATTTAATCTTCTTTTTCTGGCAAGCTCAATCATTTTAATTTTTTTTATTTTTATGTGGTTCAAAGTTAATCTTTTCTTATTGCAAAAAAGAAAAATGGTTCACCAACATAATTTTGCCTCTCTCATTCTTTAAACCTAATAACATTGAAAAAATAATTTTGTTTTTATACTTGTTGATGCTCTAAATATTATATTAGAAAATATATAAAAAATATTCAAAATCTTCATAGAGAAATTAGGGGATATGATAGGCTTGAAATAGTCAACGTGCTTACCATATGTGAAATTAAGAGAAGAATAAAAAGTAGGTCGAGTTTAAAATCATTAATATTGTACTGTGGAAGTTACTTAATTATCATATTCAACGCAATCGCCTGAAATAATTATGAGGATAAGAGAAATAATGTACACCAAATACCTCATGGACCAAGTCATTTAAGTCATATTATTACTTTTAACAAGTATTGGTAAGTTATCCTAAACTAAAATTAGTTACTTTGACAAGTCATCTCTTAACTTATGAATGAAAACTTGGGTGTGAATTGTTTAGATAAAATAACAAAAAATTGATTCAAACCAATATTCTTTGGTTGATCTGGTTTTGGTTATTAAAGTATCACTTTTATAGTAATTATAATTTTGACTTTTTTCTTGTTGGTAATTAAAATAATTCTATAAAATTGATATAATAAAAATTAAATTATATTAATTTCATAAAATAGTAAAGTTATAATTCATGTCAATAAATACTTGACATGGACATGATTATTAGCATAGATATTATTTGATTCACAAATTAACCAAATAATTTATAACTTTAATGCGAAAAGTGGAGGGTTGCGTTAAGTAGTTGACAACCAGCGTAAAACTTGTTGAAAAAATCATGACATTAATCCTTTTGATCATTGTGTAAGTGTTAGGGCCTCCCCTGGAAGCGACGCGTTATATAGCCTGAATACAGTGAAAAGTGTGCAAGGGCAGCTACACCGGCGCCCGGGTGTAGTGTTAAATAAGCAATGGTTCCCACACTACGGACGAATGCGGGTAAAGAAGTTAGTCCATGAAATTAATGAAATTAATATTAGGATAGGATCTTGGAACATAGGCACTCTCAATGGTAAATTAATGGAATTAGTTGATATTATGATTCATAGGAAAACTAATATCTTATGTACTCAAGAAACTAAGTGGGTTGGAGAAAAGGCTAAGGAGATTGATAATTTAGGTTTTAAACTTTGGTATTCTGGTAAGAGTCGCACTAGAAATGGTGTAGGTGTAATTATAGATAAGAGTTTGAAAGATAATGTTGTAAATATTAATAGAGTTGGTGATAGAATTATAGCCCTTAAGATTATCATTGATAGTAAGATTTTTAATATTATAAGTGTTTATGCTCCTCAAGTAGGTTTAGATAGAGGGTCTAAAGATAAATTTTGGAATGACTTAGAAGACTTAATACAAATGATACCTCTTGAAGAAAGAATTTTTATTAGAGGAGATTTAAATGAACATGTCGGTAGAGTGGTAGAAGATTTTAGAAATATTCATGGTGGCTACGGTTTTGGAGTAACTAATGAAGAAGGTAGAGCTATTTTAGATTTTTTTTTAGCTTATGATTTTGTTATTACTAATATTTTATTCAAGAAAAGGGATGAACATCTTATTACTTATAAGAGTGGATCAATAAAACACAAATTGATTATTTTCTTATGAGAATAAGAGATCGTTGTGATTGTAAAGATTGTAAGGTAATTCCAAGTGATAATTTAAATACACAACATCGTTTATTAGTTTTAGATTTTAAAATTAAGAGTTATAAAATAAAAAATACCAGGACTCATCATTTGCAGAATTAGATGGAGAAACTTAAAAGACACAAATAAAATTATTTTTATGAGTAAAATTCAAGATTTCAAAATTTGGGATATTCATGAAGAAGCAAATGTGATGTGAGATAAAGTAACAAACACTATTAAACAAGTAGCAAAAAATATTCTTGGAGAATCAAAAGAAAAAATATTTACAAATAAAAATAGTTGGTGGTGGAATAATAATGTGCAAGAAAAGATAAAATATAAGAAGTTATGTTATAAAAATTGGTTTAAATGTAAAAGTTTAGAGAACTGAAAAAAATATCAAACGGCCAGCAGGAAGTCTAAAAGAACAATCGGTGACACTAAAAATACTGCTTTTAATGATCTTTATAATATATTAGATACAATGGAGGGTGAAAAATATATGTATAAACTAGCCAAACAAAGAGAAAAGAAAAGTAAAGATTTAACTCAAGTAAAGTGTATTAAAGATGAAAACCAAAAAAGTACTTTTCTTAGAAAAAGATATTCAACATAGGTGGGTGAGTTACTTTGATAAACCTTTTAATGAAGTTTCTGAAAATTCCATCGACCTTAGTGATTTTAATATCGTGAATAATAATAAAACGTATTATTTCTACCGTCGCATTAGCAAAAAAAAAGTTGATGAGGCTTTAAAGAAAACCAAAGGTGGAAAGTCTGTAGGACCTAATGATATCCCAATTAAAGTGTGGAAATATTTGGGAGATTTAGGAGTTTCTTGGCTTACTAAACTCTTTAATATTATTTTAAAAACTAAAAAGATGCCTGAGGAGTGGAGGAAGAGTATTTTGGTCCCCATTTTTAAGAATAAAGAGGATGCACAAAAGTGTGCAAATTATAGAGGAATTAAGTTGATGTGTCATACTTTAAAATTATGGGAGAGGGTAATTGAACATAGGTTAAGACGCATAACAAAAATTTCTCATAATCAATTTGGATTTATGTCGGGCAGGTCTACTATAGAAGCTATACATTTATTGAGAGGTTTGATGGAGAAGTTCAGAGATAATAAGGAGAATCTACATTTGATTTTTATTGATTTAGAAAAAGCTTACAATAAGGTTCTAAGAGATATCCTTTGGAGAGTTCTCGAGAAGAAATGTGTTGATATGATTTATATTCAAGTCATTAAAGATATGTATACTAGAGCTGTTACTTGTGTTCAAACTGAAGGAGGATTGACAAAATATTTTCCTATTTCTGTTGGATTACATCAGGGATCGGCTTTAAGCCCATATCTTTTTGCTTTAGTTATGGATGGTCTTACTGGACATCTATAGGAGGATGTACCTTGGTGTATGCTTTTTGCTGATGATATTCTTCTGGTGGATAAAATGAGAGAAAAGGCCCAGGAAAAACTTGAATTATGGAGGTCTACTTTGGAGTCTAAAGGCCTTCGTTTAAGTAGAACTAAAACTGAATACATGGAATGTAATTTTAGTAGTAATAGCTCTAGTGACAGAAGTGTGATTTTGGGTGATCAAATTATTAAAAGGTGTGAACGATTTAGATATCTTGGATCCGTTGTCCAAAGTGATGGTGATATAGATGGGGATGTTAATACTAGAATTCAAGTTGGTTGGTTGAAGTGGAGGAATGCTTCGGGCCTTTTGTGTGATAGAAAA
>NEWO01000244.1:379729-394155 GCA_003013225.1 Phalaenopsis aphrodite | reverse complement strand
GTCTTAGATGGTTTGGTCATATTAAACGTCGACCATTAGATGATCCGATTAGGAGAGTAGATGTTTTAGATTTGACTTGTGTTAAGAAAGGCAGAGGTAGACCTAGGAAGACTTGGGCTTATTGTCTTAAAAATGATCTTAATTTATTAGAACTAAATGAAAATATGACACTAAATAGGACGCAATGGAGAAAAAGGATTCATGTGGCCGACCCCACGTAGTGAGATTAAGGCTTTGTTGTTGTTGTTGTTGTTGTATAAATTTTAACAAAGATTAATTAGTATTCTTTCTAATACATGTTATTTAAACTATTAGTACTTTGGTTCATCATTAAAGAATTATATTTTAGTTCATCCAAGATTCAATAGAACTAACTAAACTAACGTTGTGTAGGGATTAGGTGTTGACTGTTAAAAGTATGCAGTAATTGTAGTGTGTTTTTGCATATATAAATGTTAAGTTATTTCATCCTTTTTATGATATTTTTGTTTAGTTGTATGCAGAAACTTACGGAACAACAAGCTGGAAAGAGAACGATAAAATTACTATAAAAAATTATTATAATAAAGTTATCGTAGCAAAATTACTATAGCAAAGCTCTATAGAACTAGGGATGTGGCGTGAGCATTAAGACATTATCCTAACATCAGTTAGGCCTTCCTTATTTATTATAATTAAATTTCAAATATTATCTTTCTTCTCTTTTTTCCCTTAGGTTGATCCATATTTTTCTAATAAAACTTTAATCACAAATTAACAAATTGAATCTAAATACTTCTTAATTCCATTCTAAAAAATTATATATATCAACGTAAAAAGGAGTGACTACTCGTTATTAAATAATAACTTAAGAGGAAAGTCTCGATTTTTAATATCAATTACTAAGAGCTATTATTACTAAAAAAATTTCAACTTCAATACAGTAGAAAAATATTAAAAATTCATTCATTGATTATGAATAGAGGGTTACTTCATTATATTTAAGAAAGAGTTAATTGCAAGTATTCAAGATCTATTATTTTTATAGATGTGTTGAATTCAGATTTACTCGTGAATTGTATAAAAGGAATAGAGCATAAAGGAGGGAGAGAGATAAAATGGAGCAAATATTTTATTAACTTTTTAATAATTGTCTCAAGGTAGAGGAAAAGGTCTCCCTTTACATTCCCTCTTCTCCCTTTATATAGAGGCATTTTATCATAAAATATAAATAAGTAATATATACATTTAGATGATATTGTGTTAGAGATACCATGGCTCATATATATCATCTGTGCAGTTTGTCTGATCACATTTCTCCTTGGCTGAGTGGAGAGGGTCGATTAGAAAAGACCAACTAATGAGGGCTGACTAAAAAGGGCTGATATAACAAAATAATGTGCAATTTTATGTATTCATTTTATGTTTAAATTTTGTGATATTGGACTTTAATGAAGGGTATTAATGGGTATGAAAGTATTCAGAAGATTGTTGTTACTTTACCATTACTTCATGGTCGTGATGAGGAGAGGGAGAAACCAACTCCTAGCACCAAATTTCGTACAGTATTTTAGAAATTGGTTTTCAAAGAAGGATGTGCAGTTGTTGAGCTACTTAAGCGGGTGGGATGCGAGGTATCCCCATGAATGAAAAAAGAAATTTTGAAGGATGTTAGATCTGCCATACAATCTCAAAGATCAGCTGAAGTTTTGTTAGCTTGCATTCCCATCAGATTTCTTCTAGAAAGCTGAGTTGGTACTGCCATCACTACCATCAATTTTGTCACCACTGCCGCTCTGAGGTCTGCAAGACGTTGACTGGCCAAGTCACGTTTGGGTCCGAGGATACTACCAGTTGTTTCTCATAAGAATGTTTCAGAAAAGGAGAAAGTAAAGAAGTCACTCAATGTTGTATTTGGTCTGCAACTCAGGGAACATGCCTCTCTCCAACACACTGATGCCCTGTTGAGACACCCCGTCTCAAGACAACACCGTCAGAAGAGAAGGTATTGGTACCCAAGGTAGTCGTATCAGTACAGTTTGATGAGCCCGCAGAGCAAGATTATGGAATGAAGCAAGAGTCTGAAGTATCAGGTGTCGTTGCAGAAGTTGCTACTGAGCTGATGTATAGAGGGAGGATGTTCAAGAGAGTCCTCCAGATCTCAAGATAATTCAGAAAAGAATAGTTAAAAAAAAGTTAAAAAGCTCTGGGCCAAGATTTTTTATTTAGCCAAAGAACATGGAGTAGCTAGGATGATGAAGATTTCAATTTTAATGATTACCTCAATGAGGATTTTATGGATAATAATGTCCTCAGGACTAGAGCAGCTACATCTGCGCGTGAAACCCAACCGCTTGTGGAAAAGAACACCACCGATGATTTGTGTAGGGCTGTTTTGCTAAGAGATGAGCAGATCAACCAGATGGAGAAAATGATGGAGGGAATCTCTGCTTCTATGACTGTCATGGCTACAATGCACGAACAATCACAATCACAGCATATGGCTTTGCCAGAGGGCAATCAGCTTGAGATAATACACATTATCGACGAAAGGAGAGAAGTTGTTTCCGCCAACAGAGATGACCGACAAAAAAAAGATTCCACCCAGAGTATAATACTAGAGAAAGATATCAAGAAGGTGGTCGAACATCAAGTTTGGGAGAACTTAGCCCAATCTTAGGGTGGTGCATCAATTTTAAAGGGTAGATTTTACCTGGAGGAGTTCGATGTTGTGCCCTACCTTAAGGGTTTTGCGTCACCAAACTTTGAGGTGTTCGACGAGACTGAAAATCCCTGCCAACATATAGCCCATTTCTGAGCCAATTTTTGCAATGTCGGAGGTAGTGAAGCCTTGCTCTTCCATCAGTTTGTTAGCAGCTTGTCTGGGATGGCATTTGATTAGTATGTCGAGTTGCCCAATTGATCAGTAAAGACATTTGTCGAGTTGAAGCACTTGTTCATGAAGAGATTTGTTGGAGCACAACATCATATTACTATTGGAGATCTCGTAGTGGAAAGGCAAAAGCCTAATAAGACTTTGGTGGATTATAACTTGAGGTGGAGGAACCTAAGCATGAAATGTAAGCCTCGGGTAAAGGAACAACATGCGATTGAAATTCTACTCAAAAACATTCATGGATCAGTAGATTTCATGCTTAAGGGACTCACCATCAAGTTCTTCGAGAAACTCCTAAACGAGGCCAACAGTCTGCAAGAAGAAATCAAGCACATAGAGTCCCCAGGAAAAAGGTTCACGACCCAGACCAACAAGTGTATTCGAGAAGAAGTTTGGAACAGCAACGACAGTTGTTAAAGGGAAGCAACTGATGCACTAAAAATATATGCATTTTTAACCCTATATTTTATACTCATTTTTAGTGATATTGCTCTTTAAGGGAAGATATTTTTCATGTTTATTGCAGGTTGATGATTTTTAGCACTTGAAGCAAAAATGATGGAATTTGGAGTCAAAATGACATTTTGGAAGAAAAACTCAGCGCCGACGGCAATAGCATGAAGGAGTCCAGAACAGGGGGAGTGCCGATGGCGCCAGACTGGGCATGAATGGCGCCATTTGATAGAAAGCACATAAATTAATTTGGACCACGAGCGTCGACGACGCCAATGTCGGTGCTGGGTGAATTTCTAGAAGATTCAATGAATTTGGACACTTTTTGAATAGTTATTGGATACACCTCTTAGAAAATCGACATTATGCTTTATTTAGAGTGAAAATTGATTAGAAAAAGGGGGGTAAGTGTGTTATTAAGGCTTCTTGAGTGTTCCATTGTGTGTATTGTTTAGTGTGGTGAGTCTAAGTGCAATTTCTCCCAAGAGTTGTTAGAAAGGGAGAGAAGTGAGAGATTTCTTCTTCCTTACATCTTTGAAGAGAGAATAAAGAGTCTTGTAAAGAGAGAAAGAGTCTAAGAGAAGCTGCAAAGGATTTTCTTTGAGGAAGAGTTAAAGATAAGTAGTGTTTGTTTATTATTGTTGTATAAACTTTCTTTTATTTAGAAATTCATATATTGTTGTATAAACTTGTCTTTCTCCCAACCACCTTATATGAGCCATGGACCAATGAAATCCCCATTTGGGTCCTCTATGTACTAGTCTTAGCTAAACCCTAGCCTAGGGCTAGTGGGTCTAGGGGACCATCTACATGAGGCTCCCAAAAGATCAAGGGGTCAAAGTCAATAATTTTAGATTTTAGGATTGTGAGTGATTGTGGGTGAGAGTGAGTATAAATAGTGCAAGTGAGTGAACGAACTCCATACCAATACCCAAAGCCAACCCTTAGGTCAAACATTACTATGGGGACTCTCCTTGAGATCCACCATACAGACCCCACCTACTAAGTGCTAAAGGTTAGGACCAATATGTGAAACTTCAAATTGAGCAAAGAGGAGTTTAGAGTTTCTAATGGCTGGGTTCCTTTCTAGTCTTCTAAGAATAGTCAACAAGAAAATTCTATGGCTAGACCTTAGGCAACTAAAGAGGGAAAACTAAACCTCAACCAAAAGTGAGGTCAACAACAACATAATATTTGAAATAAAGTATCACAATCTAAAAACAAAGCAGTCTTAACAATAAAGTACAACCAAACATAAATTAAACACTTGAGATAATAAAGTCCAATGTATTTTTCACATGAGATAATAAATCAGTTTTATCATTTTCTCCTATGTACTTTATGTTTTTATTTAAACTATAGTTAAAATGAGAAGTTAGATGAGTTCATTTCATCATTGACTGGAAGAAGAGGATTATGAAAGATTATCAATGAGAGGAGAGTCAACTTCCCCACTTCGAAGTTCGATGTCACTGTAAAGGCATGACAAATACCAATAAATCTAAAATATTCTCAATTTCATTTCTCTCAACTATCACAAGACCCAATTTGGCCAATTTGACCATCTTTAACCAATACCCCCAAATTTGCCTTTAAAGACCCAAATTTCTCAAAATGCAATTCAAAGGTCCATCAATTTGACCTCAATTTCAATCTTAAACTCAAATTCACTTTTCATATGACCAAATTAAACCAAATATAAGCTCAACTTGCCCATGATTCAAGCCCAATTTTGATTTGGGTCAAAACCCCAATTTTGACCATATGACATAATCTTACCAAATTAAACCTATAACCTAGTCAGTTGGCCCCAATTAATGCTACAAAATCTTGATAACATTCCTATACATCAAAATCAACTATCAATTGGCCTTGGTGAAGCCTCATATCCATTTGATTTTGGCCTAAATCCAAAATTCCCAAATTTAGCCCCAAATTGGCTAAGTCCCCAAATTTCACCCAATAGATTGCCTTAACCTCCAAATTGGCATCCAATTCATGTTGAAAACTCTTCATAAGGTCTCTATTGACCATTTACAACAATCAATTTGTACTTAGCCCAAGGCTAACCCAAGTTAGACCCAAACCTAGCCCAACATAACCAAAATGATTAAGGTTCAAAATTCCCTCAAATTGACCCTTCAATTGAACTCAAAACCATTTCCATTCTTCACCAAAGTTGTTCCTTATGATCATCTACACCACATGCAACATTTATTTAGGCCAATTGACATGGCTAACCTAGCCCAAACCCAAGTTTTGGTCATTTGCACCCACTTGGACCCATGCATTAAATGTGACCTAACCACCCTAAAGTCACCAAATTAACTCCATCACAGCCATTAGTTGGACTTAGTGACCAGTCCAAACACCATGAAGCCACCTAAATCAAGCCATGTACCAAAGGCCCCCCAAATTAAGGGAAATTATTTCAAAAAATGCATATGCTTAAGATATCTTTGCCAAATCAAAGCACATTTGCATTAAATTGTTGTGATGGATTCCTCTGGGTTCCCTGAGCTCCTAGCCACCTCCCCCTGGCCGACCGTCCAGCCTAATGGCCGGAAATTCTTAAAACCGAGAGCCACTCCCATGACAGCTCACCCAAATCAAACCTAGATGCCAGCTCATCCAAATCAAATTGAAGAGCTCATCTGCCCTCCACATAAGCACCACAATGCACCCAAACTTGTGCCCTGAGAGCCACCCCATGACCATTTTATAAAAACTCACCTCCCACGACCATGGGAGGTGTGCTGAAATTTTATTAGAGAGGCCTCTCCAAACTTCACACAGAGCTTCCTTAAGATCCTCTCAGTGCATTACAACCATTTTCCTTGACCAATTCACATTGCCGGAGCTCAATTTTGAGCTTGAAACCTAGTCGGAAACCAGGACAGAACCCAACACACCTCCACAGTCCACCAAACTCAAATTAAATTCACCCACACCTTGACAATAGTGAAAGAAGCCAAAACCCCATAAAATCCCCCTTCAAAGAGCCTCTACCATAGCTCTAGACCAACACCCAAATCCGGTCGTGATCAAATTCATACCTAGGCCTTACACCACAACAAGGGACTCAATCCCTACCCCTCTGATCGAAGCCTCACTTCTCAGAGAAAAGGTATGAAACCTCACCTCATTCCGAGCCTATTTCGATTCTCCATTTAATTAGGCTTAATTTAATTGCATGATTACCATATGGATATGTTCGTCTCACTTAGACAAGTCCATAGGATCAAACCCGAGGTGATTTGGTTAAGCCTAGGTTGAGATCTTAGGGTTTTAGTGTGGATGGTCACGAGATCATTCTATCTGGGACGATGATGGGGAGTCGTCCGATCGCGCGTGTATCACATGGATGGCCAAGATCGAGCTGGACGACTCCTCGAGACATAAACGGCGGGCCGAGTCAGCAAGCTACGTGGACGGTGGCGTCCAACCAGAGCTCGCCACGCATGCCTTCGGAGCCGTCGTAGGATGAGGTGGCATGTGCAGTTTAAATAGATAAATAGGGCTTTTCTTATTTATTTAAATACCCTTAACTTAGAAAATTCATAACTTTGTGTAGAAAAATCACAAAAATAAAATAAAATAACCCTCTTGCTCAGTGAATAGAGGAAAAAAAATGTAGAATAAATTTTAAGACAATTTTATGCATATTTTATTTTTAATTAATTAAACATTGTTTTGAATCATTTGATTCTTCATGCATATTGTCACATCACCTTGGCTTGAAATTTTGGCATGTTGTAGCCTCTATCAAGAGAAATATCCTTTGATTTTTCCAAAGTCAGAAGAGGTTCCTATACAAAGATCCATATTTTTCAAGTTATTCCACATTATTTCTTTAAAATAATCATTAAAATTAGCATATTGATTAGAAAATCCTAAGAAAATTTTTGAAGGTCCACAATGACCAGAAAAGCTTTTGGAAATAATTTCAAATATCCTTAAATTTTGCAAACACCAAATTACTAAAATAATTTATTTTGAAAAATATAAATATTTAAATAACTTGATCTGTGGTTTATGATCCAGAGAACTCATCATAAAAATTTCAAAATATTTTGAGTTCATTTGACAATTTAAGTTAATTTTTAAATATAAATACTACTTTTGGCATTTAAATGATTTTTTAAAAATCAAAATATAACTCAAGAAATTATGAAATTTAGTTTTTTGAGTTCTCTGTGATCAAGGATATTTTATAAAAATAAAATTATATTTAAAATAAAAAAACGTGATTTTTAGCCTATTTTAAATATTTAAATAATTAAAAATTCATAAAAATCTCAAAAATAATAAAACTCATGAAAATATTCTAAATTGCTCCCTAATCACTTAGGAACAATAATAATATTTTTTTTTATTTTCTAAATAAAGACATTGAATTTCAAAGCTTTAAAATAATTTTTTTTAAAGGCTAAAAATGAGTTTTCACTAAAATAATTCCAATAAATCAAAGAAAGATAAAAAAATTATAAAATTTGCTTCTATGAGTCCTCTGACCTTAGAGAGATTTTTCAAAAATACAAAACATAATTTTCACCACCTAAAATATTTTATTTTTATTAAATAACCCAGAAATTAAAATAATTCTAAGAAATCACAAAGAATTCCAAAAATCATGAAATTTTGTCCAAAGGCTTTCTAGTCTAGGTCTACTTCCAGTAAAAATTTCAAGGGATTAGAATTTACCTTGGTTAAGTTAGGAATTTTCTTTGAAATATCCTTTTTTTGCATTAAAATAATTAAATAAATTAAATTAAATTTGGAAAAATCACATTTTCTCCTCTGATGTCTCAATTGACCCATGAATGAGATAGGATAAAAACTTCAAAGTCATTTGAATTGAATTTGACAAATTATGAGGTGTTAGAGCCTTAGGGCAAATGCGTAATTTTGGAAATTTAGCCTTAATTAACATTTAGGCTTAAGTCAAGGAGGGGAATGGGTAACCTCTGATCTTAATCAATTTATTTGATGCTTGAAACACAAGGGGTCAATTGGTAGAAACCAACCCCACTTTCTTAATTAAGTTAATCATTTTTTTTAAAATCATCAAAAATTTGGAAGTTTATTAAAATTAAATGATCCTGGACTTAGGGGTATGACTTTTGAAGTCAACAATTAATCAATTTAATATCCCTATTTTTATTTTCAAATAAAATCCAAATCATGAATCATGATTACTTAAAGTTTGACCCTTTCCAAAACTAATTGAAACACTCACCTAGGTCTTAAGGGCTTAGTGGTGACCTAGGCTAAATCAAAATTAACTAAATGAGGATTAGAGAAATAAACATAATTAAATCAAACATCCTTGAAACACCACTAAGCCCAATTAGGACTAAAAATTTTGCTAAGTGTTTAAATTACACTAACTTCCCCTTCGAGGGAATTCACTCACATAATTTTCAAATTAAATGATAAATGATAATTACCCCTTTCTTAGGGATAATTGAGACTTCAATGTTCACTGAGCATTAAGGGTATTTATAGGATGAATTATTAAGCAACATAGTAAGTTTAAAAAGAACTCGGGATTTTCCACCTGGCATTGAGAACGTAGCATGGACCTGCTTCTTTCTCTAGATCTGTTGGACATCTCAGAGATCTACTGAGCTTAATATATCTTACTTGATAAAGTCATCCTTAATTAAACTTTTAAGGACTCACCAAAATATGACATAGAGTTAGAAAAACCCCCAGAACTCTACTTTTCCTGCTCTTCATAAATGCCCTCACATGCATTTTTAAGTTTCAGGTGGTGGAACGATAAAACTCGTCAGGTACGCTTTTACAGTTTATAGTACCGTCTTTCTTCTGTCTTTTCCTTACATGTTTCATGCTTGCATTTACCTACATAAACTTGCATATTAACCATAACCATAACTCGGAACCAAAATTAAAATCAACCAAGATAAAACTCACCGCCACAACATTAAAAATATAAAACAACTAAAAATTTAATCACAAACATCACACAAAATCACAACTTCAACTAAATTAAGATGTCTCTATCGGATGATCGGGAATCTCTCGGATGAGTTAACCTACCGTTGCTAACGAGGCTTCCCACGGTTTAAATGAAATTATTAAACTCATTAAGTTGAGTTTAGTAAGTTCATTTGGACTAAGTAAATCCAATAGAAAATAGTGGTGCCAGAACGAGGGAACCGTAGGATCCTAACCGGTGCCGCTCTAATCAACTTTAATATGCTCTCATAAAATTTAAAGAACTTCAACCATGGGGCCACTTGATTTGACATTATAACTTGACACAATAGAAAACTCGAACTCGTCACAACAAGGAGCTAGCATGGTGGGCAGCACTGTCATCTTCAATAGCAAAACTTGTCTTCCCCAGCTAAACCAAACTTCCTTAGACTTAAAAAACAAAGCCATAGGACTTCAAGGTTGTTTTCTTATGCAACGTAAATCCTCACCTTATCTTTAGGCCTTTGTATAGCCCTACTATATAATATAAGCCCTAACTCGTCTTAGGATTTCGAGGTTGTGTCACGACATAAATCTTCATATCTTCTAAGCTATTTGCGTGATCGTTTCACACGAATGTAAGCCCTAACTAATCAAATTTACAGGATGAAACACCTAAATATTTCTCTTTAAAATTGAAGCCAAACATTAGGATAGCTTGGGAAGTCACGGGGGTTTTTCTCTGGATCCATGACATCCCCTAGTTCTTCTTCCTTTGGATTCTATAATAAAATGTTCCAAATTTGAACCAATCATCTTTCACACCTCTACGCTCGATTTTGTTGAAGAGTCCCACCTTTTGAAATTCCTTGAATATAATATTTCTTGATTTTTATCGAGAGTCTTCTTATGTGGCTTTGATCATTTAAGATTTAATTAACTATAAGGGCTTGCCCTTATAGGAAGCATGTCTGAACCTAGCTTAGTATACACCCTATTTAATCCTTTATATTAAATAGGGGAACTTGTCGACAAATACAAAGGTTTTGCAGACCAAATGGACGTCATACTTTCCTTAGTTTATTTGATCGAGCCTCTTCCTCAAGTCTTGTGTTTATCCTTCAGGATAGATACAGGATTTGAGGTATAGTGCTCTTTCATTTTAAACTATAAAAAATATGGGGTTAGTTTGATTTCATATTTCAACGTCCTTCCGAAGCGAGCGACAGGATTTCGATTCCGGTGACCGACAGCTTCTTACGGGCAACTCCTCTCCAACCCCGAAATAAAGCCGACATGGCCATGAGCCAAAATCCATCTAGCTGTGCTTCCAAATCAACTCAAAATCACACAATTCTTTTTTTAAACTCCTTGTGACAATCATCTGCACCATTTTAATCAATCAATTGAGCTTAATGCCATCACTAGCCCAACCCAAACCCAACTTCAAGCCAAAATGCCCAAAATTGAACTCATGCTCCAAAGTTGACCAAACCAAATCAAATAGATCAAGCCAAATTCACCAAAGCCACCCTTTAGAGTGACCTGACTAGACCCACCTAGTCCACCCCACATGAGCCATGGACTAATGGTCCTTTGATTTAGGGGATCTCTTCCCATATTTGTCTTAAACTACGATACACTTGCCATCAACCTTAACCATTAAGGGTTAATCATCATTAGCATACCTCTGACTCCCCTGACTCCTCCGACCACCATACCTGGCCCTGTTGACCAGCCTAGTGGCTAGAAAACACTAAAGCCGAGAGCCACCCCCTTTTCCAAAACTCCAAATTTGAACTCTTTGAGTTGGCTCACATCAACTGGACACTTATGCCACTCAACCCTCCACATAAGTACCTCTCTTTGCACCCAATGGCTAGCCATGGTTACCACTCCTTGCCCCTCTATTTAAAGTCCCTCTCCTATGGCCAAAAAAAGAGAACTAACTAATTCCCTTGGGGAGAATATGTCAAATTGCTCTCAGAAACTCTTCAAGCATTCCTCAGCTCAAGCCCACCATTTTCCTCTTCTGAATCCCTCTGTGAGAGCTATATTTTGAGTTCAAAATCTAGGGGTTTTCAGTCACTCAATCTAAACTCCACCAAACTTCAAATTAACTCTTCCTTTAGCTTCCTTGAGCTAAACAAAGAAGTTTGACATCAAAACCCCCTTGTCTCGAGCACTCCAACCCACCTCTAGACCAAGGCTGCTCCACCTTTTAACTGAACTCATACTTGAACCATTCACCAGAGGAAAAGAACACATCCAAGAGGTTTTTTGGACTCCACTGAAGCTTCCATGAGCATTTGATTGAGACACAGTCACCAATCAAGTTAGCTGGTAAGACAACAATGAGATTGTGGCTTATAGAGACCACCATCTTTCTTATACTTCTGCTCCACTCCTTCTTGAAAACCATCAAGAAAGTAAGCTTGCACATGCGGTTCTACCTATGCTTACATTTTAATGCAATTTTTTTAATACAATGTTTCATGTATACGTAAGGTGATATGTATGCAAAAAAAGGACGGCTAGGAGTTAGATATGTAACTATGTAAGAATTAGAAGTTTAGGTGTTAGAAAGATTACTCCCTCCCTAAATGAAAATTGAAGTAATAGATCTTAAACTCTTTTACACTCATGATCCAAAATTTACATTTGTGCTAGCTCGTTTACAATTCGAGCCGACTCAAAAAATGAATTGACTAATGCCAGTTCGGATAAAAATTTAGTTGGATCGATCAACGATTAAATTTTGCACAATTGGTAGGTTTGAAAATTTAGGGTTTAGTGCTTTTAAATGTTATGATATACATGTTAGTAACTTAGGGCCTTTAAAGTTCATGTTATACATGTGGTATGTAGGGTAAGTTATGAATTTAACTCAAATAACGACAATCACTTGAAAATTTATTTTAGATCATTTTTTTTGTCTACTTCACTTGGCTTGAAATTGGATTGTTTAACATCCTAATGATGTTAGTGTGTCAAAGATTGTTGATTAATTATTAGATAGCGACAACCACAACTTTTTACTAGATTAATTTCACACTTCTACACATTCGTAGAATGAAATACGTCATATGATGTAAGAATGTTCACTATTTCTTTCAATGAGAAATTTATTTCCATTGACAAAATAGAAAATCACTTCAAAGTGAATTTCCATTCTTGCAATGAAAATTAGATTTCCCACTAGAGGATGAAGTGAACACTCTTACAACATGTGAGGTATTTCCTTTTAAGAACACGTCTAGAGGTGTGCATGTAATTTAGTAAGAATTGTTGAGACAATAATACTTTTGTGGATGAGTGGCTTTACATTTGGAAGGAAAATGTTAGAAATAAACTCGTGCAAGGGTTAGTGTAGCTATAGTGAAAGACAAGGTTAGAGCCAAAAATTTAAATCAATTTCTGACCAATTATCAATCTTCGATAGCCCTAACATCAGTAGGTTGTTAACATTCCTCTTTCTAGCCAAACTTGGGTCGAGTAGAAAGAAATTTGATTCAAAATTTTGGTTCGTAGCTCGACTCATTTATTTCAATATGATCTTTATCCAAGGTAAAATCAATTCAATCAATTTTTGAGAGATTCATGTTATTCGAGCTATCCAAAACATTTAGTCCTTTTAATGATTTCATCACCCATTATTATAACTCTGTCATTATGAAAACTACTAAAATTAAATTCTATATATTCAGTTGAATGCATTTTATAATATGTTGATTGTTGTAAAGTTTGAAGGTATATATGGATATTTTTATATCAAAATCATGGATCACCAAAGAGTTCTTGAATGGTGTAGAGGCCTTCATGACTACATCATCACAACTTCCATCTTACCAATTTGAGGGTAAGTTATGATGTCCATATTCAATACATAGGAATCGAGCAGACAAAATTCCTAAAGAAAGATATGATTTATATCATATAGGGGTTTCAGCCTAATTACTAGATCTGGACTTTACAAGAGGAAGTTTTCCCTACCACATTCAGCTCTGGTCGTTTGACGAGCTATGATCCTCCACCTAGATTTCACTCAAATTGATTTGAAGAAATGATCCTTGATGGGACAAAGTATCATTATCCAAGTCAAGTGGAGCAAGAACACCAAATTAGGAGGCTCAAATGTTTTATAATTATCAATTTGTGAGTGCCTTCAATCATGAAAATTTATGAGCAATTTTGCTTCAAATTTGAGTCATCATATTGATGCAGATGCATGAAAGATATTTGGAATGAAAAACAATGAGTGTCATTTTATCCTCCAAAATTTGATTCTAACCGCATTTAACTGTTTGCCGAGCAACATTTTAAATCCATTGATTGAAATATGTGTATTCTTCAAGGAGATATGTGCAGCTCGTGTGAATGTCGATAACATATGACAGTTAGAGGCAAACATTCCAATAATATTATGCAAGCTTGAAAGAATATTCACACCTAGTTTTTTGTATTCCATAGAGCATCTGTTAGTACATTTAACTACTTGGAGGACCAGTGCGGTATCACTAGATGTATCCATTTGCGAGTTGTGTAGTAACACGTACAAATTATGTAGTTACTGCTTCGTAAATAATATTGTCAAACTGTGTTAAATAATAATTTATTTACAAATTTTTTAATAAACTGAAGCGAACTATGAAGAATTGAGAATGACCAGAATGATTCATATGTAAAGCATATTTACTGCAGGAGATCACCACTTTTTGCTCCTACTATTCCATGCAAAAAGAGTCCACATCAATCGGTGTGATGCCTCCCTCTACACTTTCTGTTTTTTAGTAGTTTGGTGAATCCTCGTGGAGGTGAATATCAATTTATCTCAGTGATCAAGAACTTTGAGCAGTGACCCTTTATGTTCTTCAAAATTGCTACAAAGTCAACACTTTATTGAGTAAGAAACTAGATTATATTAATAGTTTATCCTCTTGGGTGCAAATATTATAATAAGCTACAACAACAACAACAACAACAACAAAGCCTTAATCCCACTATGTGGGGTCGGCCACATGAATCCTTTTTCTCCATTGCGTCCTATTTAGTGTCACATTTTCATTTAGTTCTAATAAATTAAGATCATTTTTAATACAATAAGCCCAAGTCTTCCTGGGTCTACCTCTGCCTTTCTTAACACAAGTCAAAT
>NEWO01000244.1:338166-379309 GCA_003013225.1 Phalaenopsis aphrodite | reverse complement strand
TATTACTACTAAAATTACATTCCATGTATTCAGTTTTAGTTCTACTTAAACGAAGGCCTTTAGACTCCAAAGTAGACCTCCATAATTCAAGTTTTCCTGGGCCTTTTCTCTCATTTTATCCACCAGAAGAATATCATCAGCAAAAAGCATACACCAAGGTACATCCTCCTGTAGATGTCCAGTAAGACCATCCATAACTAAAGCAAAAAGATATGGGCATAAAGCCGATCCCTGATGTAATCCAACAGAAATAGGAAAATATTTTGTCAATCCTCCTTCAGTTTGAACGCAAGTAACAGCTCTAGTATACATATCTTTAATGACTTGAATATAAATCATATCAACACATTTCTTCTCGAGAACTCTCCAAAGGACATCTCTTGGAACCTTATTGTAAGCTTTTTCTAAATTAATAAAAATCAAATGTAGATTATCTTTATTATCTCTGAACTTCTCCATCAAACCTCTCAATAAATGTATAGCTTCTATAGTAGACCTGCCCGACATAAATCCAAATTGATTATGAGAAATTTTTGTGATGCGTCTTAACCTATGTTCAATTACCCTCTCCCATAATTTTAAAGTACGACACATCAACTTAATTCCTCTATAATTTGCACACTTTTGTGCATCCTCTTTATTCTTAAAAATGGGGACCAAAATACTCTTCCTCCACTCCTCAGGCATCTTTTTAGTTTTTAAAATAATATTAAAGAGTTTAGTAAGCCAAGAAACTCCCAAATCTCCCAAATATTTCCACACTTTAATTGGGATATCATTAGGTCCTACAGACTTTCCACCTTTGGTTTTCTTTAAAGCCTCATCAACTTCTTTTTTGCTAATGCGACAGTAGAAATGATACATTTTATTATTATTCACGATATTAAAATCAGTAAGGTCGATGTAATTTTCAGAAACTTCATTAAAAAGTTTATCAAAGTAACTCACCCACCTATGTTGAATATCTTTTTCTAAGAAAAGTACTTTTTGGTTTTCATCTTTAATACACTTTACTTGAGTTAAATCTTTACTTTTCTTTTCTCTTTGTTTGGCTAGTTTGTACATATATTTTTCACCCTCCTTTGTATCTAATCTATTATAAAGATCATTAAAAGCAGTATTTTTAGCGTCACCGATTGTTCTTTTAGACTCTCTGCGGGCCGTTTGATATTTTTTTCAGTTCTCTAAGCTTTTACATTTAAACCAATTTTTATAACATAACTTCTTATATTTTATCTTTTCTTGCACATTATTATTCCACCACCAACTATTTTTATTTGTAAATATTTTTTCGTTTGATTCTCCAAGAACATTTTTTGCTACTTGTTTAATAATGTTCGTTACTTTATCCCACATCACATTTGCTTCTTCATGAATATCCCAAATTTTGAAATCTTGAATTTTACTCATAAAAATAATTTTATTTGTGTCTTTTAAGTTTTTCCATCTAATTCTGCAGTGATGGGTCCTAGTATTTTTTATTTTACAACTCTTAATTTTAAAATCTAAAACTAATAAACGATGTTGGGTATTTAAATTATCACTTGGAATTACCTTACAATTATTACAATCACGACAATCTCTTCTTCTCATAAGAAAATAATCAATTTGTGTTTTATTAGATACACTCTTATAAGTAATAAGATGTTCATCCATTTTCTTGAATAAAATATTAGTAATAACAAAATCATACGCTAAAACAAAATCTAAAATAGCTCTACCTTCTTCATTAGTTTTCTCCAAAACCGTAGCCACCATGAATATTTCTGAAATCTTCTACCACTCTACCGACATGTCCATTTAAATCTCCTCCAATAAAAGTTCTTTCTTCAAGAGGTATCATTTGTATTAAATATTCTAAGTCATTCCAAAATTTATCTTTAGACCCTGTATCTAAACCTACTTGAGGAGCATAAACACTTATAATATTAAAAATCTTAGTATCAATGATAATCTTAAGGGCTATAATTCTATCACCAACTCTATTAATATTTACAACATTATCTTTCAAACTCTTATCTATAATTACACCTACACCATTTCTAGCGCGACTCTTACCAGAATACCAAAGTTTAAAACCTAAATTATCAATCTCCTTAGCCTTTTCTCCAACCCACTTAGTTTCTTGAATACATGAGATATTAATTTTCCTATGAATCATAATATCAACTAAATCCATTAATTTACCATTGAGAGTGCCTATATTCCAAGAACCTATCCTAATATTAGTTTCACTAGTTTCATGGACTAACTTCTTTACCCGCATTCGTCCGTAATGTGGGAACCCTTGCTTATTTAACACTACACCTGGGTGCCGGTGTAGCGGCCCTTGCACACTTTTCACTATATTCAGGCTATACAGCGCGTCGCTTCCAGGGACGCCCTAGCACTTACACAATGATCAAAAGGATTCATGTCATGATTTTTTCGACAAGTTTTATGCTGGCTGTCGACTACCTAACGCAACCCTCCACTTTTCGCATCCGGGCTTGGGACCGACAACGGCAGTGTTAATAATAAGCTAATTGATAAATTTCTTAATGTGGTAGCATTTTAATTTTAGATTTGTTGAACTTAGATGAAGATGATATCACAAGCCATGAAATAAAAAAAAATAATTTTCCTCGATGGTTTATAGCACATGTAAGTTAGAGTTTAAAATGGTTCTTAATCATCTAAAATAATTATTTAGGTATCTTCAATGATACATGAGTTGTTATGAATTACTAGATTCATGATCGGAACAATAAAGTGACGCATAAGGGCTTGACATATCTTGCTTGAGGACACATTCACATCGTGAAAATTTGATAAATGTATGCTGTGAATGGCTACAAGTTTCATATGAGGTCTTGGTTAGAATAAAAAAAGACTTTTAATTACGGAGTTTGTGTTAAAGCAAATAAATCAATCAGACGACGAGATAAATTAATATGGGATTCTCAAGGAATTTGTTAAACTACCTTTCTTGGCTCTATTGGTGAAAGTGCATTTCTGTTCAACTGTAATTGGTTTGATCCTGTTCTTGACCATGGAACAAGAGTAATCTAATCGTATAATATCACAAAAGTAAAAGTGACAGAATATATGTTAAATTTGATCCATTCATTTCAGCAAGGCAAGAAAATTAGGTATTTTATCTTCCTCCTTATGGAATAAGAGATAAAGTTGAGTGAGAAGTAGTCATATCGGGTAAGCCTATAACGACTATTGATATTCAAAATTCAATTGAACCGTTTATTAAGAAATATATATGACAGATTTATACATTTCACTTGATACAATCCATGAAGAGGTTAATTTAGGGGATGCTAGTGGCAAGCACAAAGAAATTTTTATTGATGAGTATGATTTTGATAATTCTTTGAACGAAGTAATTTTAACTACATGCTCAAGTGACTCTTTAGAAGAGGTTAACTAAGATGTGTGTATTAATCCAATTACGTAATTTTGTGTTTTTCAATTTTAAGAGTGTAGATTGCACTTTACAATTTTATTTTGTGTTTACTACTTACTTCTGTGTTTTCAATTTTAGTAATTTGTAGATTGCATTTTATAGTTTTTCTTTTTGTTTACTGCGTACTCTTGTGCTTTCAGTTTTAGTAGCATGTAAATTACATGCAATTTACCATTGCCCCTTCTTTTTACTAAATACTTTTGTATATTTAATTTTAGTAGTTTGTAGTTGTACTAATTAATTTTACTTTCCAGCTTGCAGATGACTTCTAAAAGAAGGGTGGTCTCTTCTATCAAGGGACGTGGCACCTTGTGGAAGTTTGCCAATAGAAGAGGTCGTGGATGTAGTACTACAAAGGCAATCCTTGCAATCGACTTGCCCCACCAGAGCTCCACCTTGACTCCCACCACACCAACACCGCATCCAGTCGCAACTGCAACACCAGCATCACCACAAGTCTTGACCATGACACCAACACCGCCACTAGCTGCGACCAACAAACCACCAATAAGACCATCTCTACCCTAATAGGCTTTTCAACTTTAGTTTTCCCATTTTAATATTTTTTTTGTGTTTACTTGAGCTATTTTATTTTGAGTTTGGGTAATGTTTCTCATTATTATTTCAATTTGATTCAATCAATTTCCTACTTTTCTTTCAATTACATCAATGAATTATTCAATATTCAATAAAATTTATATTTTTCTTTCTATTTGCATGCAAATTTTTCTTGAAGAATACAAAATAAATTCATTTTATTTCATCGATTTATCGTCTTTTGACCGCGAGGTGTAACAATAAAAATGTCATATATAAATACATAAGAATTGCTTTCCATGTAAATCCACCTGTACATATTTTATTTCAAGAAAGAGTTTAAAATACTAGGACTATTTTAAAATTATTTCCATTTTTACTTCTCATAAAAAATATATTTCAAAATATCTTTATTTAAAATTTCAAAATCGACTTACCCATGACATAATGATTCAGAATACAATTTATCACCATACACATATTACCTCATAAACTCACATTTCTCAAAAAAATAATTTATTTTAAATATTTCGAATATTTTTTAAAATAATTAACATTAGAGCCGCTACCTTTCATCATCATTGACCACTATCTATTAGATATTAAATATAATTTAATCTGAATCAAACCAAAAAATAAAATAAATAAGAAATAAAATTTGATCAATGGGAACAATACACTAAAAATCAATCATTTGTACACCGTTGAGCCCTATAAAAATAACCCATCCAAATTATCGGCTCCTTTTATATGCACCAAAAAATAAATAAAAAACAAGGGCCGCTCCCAAGTTTCATATAAATCATATTCTAACAGCTAAATCTCATGATTCAAATGAACAAACAGCCCTACAACATTACATTATTGAGCACAATTCAACCCCCTTTCAATTGCTACCAATATGTTTGAAACTAAATTACAGCCGAGCTGCTGAAACCAATAAATGAAAGAGCAAAAAAACGTTACAAATGAAAAAAAAAAAAAACAAAAATAAATTATCTTATTTACAAAATCGTTTCAAAAGCCGTCGCTTCTCTTTCTCCAGAACTCCATCGAGATAAATAAACAATAATCTGTAATCTGCATCAACTATCAAGTTAAGAAAAACCGAGAAGGAAAAATATAATGATAGCAGCAAGAAGTAATAATAATAGATGCATACCACATTATTACAGGGGAATTTTGGCTGCAAAAATGAGTAACAATGCTAGTTTGCAGATAATTATATGATAATAACTTCATGGTTTTCGGCTTAAGAAAGATCAAATGATCCTTGTCCTTCATATATGGCATATAAGAGTTTCTTGTACATAATTTCCTGCAAAAGACGAGTTGTCAGAGCAGCGAAGGGTGGGGGGATTTTAGAAGGGAAGATTTATATACATGCCGCTCAATTCTTATGTCTTTACATATATAACACATAAAATTCAATTTTGACGTACATAACACCTCACCTGTGCATTAGAAGGTGTATTAAGAATATTAAAATAACAGTATTTTTTATGTGATACGAAAGATTTGGGTTGTATACATGTAAAAAATAAGCTTTAGGTGTTAGAAATGTAAATACATGGCAATTGGGTGGTATGTATGTAAATGCCCCTTTTAGAAAATAGAGAAAAATGCTTGGAGTAGAAACCTTGGTGGAGTAGGGAGGGAGCTTGAGAAAATTTGCGCAAGTCATGACACTTGGCAGGTCATCATCAGCAGATTCAGATATTACGGATCCATTGGATGCAGTATTTGTTGTGGTTGAAGAATGCTACCAATAAGTGGAATTATTAATAAATTTAAACACACATACAAGTTAGTGCGTCAGCAAATGAGTAAAGAATAAGAAGGGAAAAGACCAGCAACTCATGTGTAACAGTGCATATAATCAAGTAATTTGATTTCATTGGAAAATCTAAACTAAATATCATAATAAATGTGTGGTTTAGAGTGTTCTATCATGTAAAGCTTCAAAATAGTCCTTTGACTACTTACATGGGGTTTCCAATCTATAAAAGTGTCAAATTAGTCTCTGTACACTTTTATTATGGGTTTAAATAGTCCTCCTATAAGAGTCTATGGATTAAACTGAAACTTTTATAGAGTCTGGAGCGGTATCATTTTGACACTATTTTTGTGTTTTACCATACAATTTATTTTTCTTTATGATAAAGCATCATGGCAGACACATTTCATACAAATTGCTTGTACAAAATGATTCAGAAATTCGTTTTTTATGTGAAAAATAAATAAAGAACGGGTGAATGGAAATACCTTCCTCACTATCGTCAGTTTGGGGTTTAAAGCAGCTAAGCCACCGGGTGGAAGCCTGGGAGCACCAGTCACAAATTGGCAAAAAGCATACTGCTGCTCTGGAGAGAACTCAGCCATAATCTCAAGCAACTAAAGCAAAAGATCAACAGAACATGAGCAGCAATTAAATTAAAAAATTATTTAAAAAAAAAACACAAAGGAATGGAAGGAAGTTAATAGGTACACACATTGATAATTGCAGGACTTTTTGCAGTGTATCCATGATCAAATTTGATATGATCAGCCAGTGTTTCAGACTATAGCATGCAAAAACATAATTTCAAAAATTTTGCGGGGTTAAAATGAAAAGATTAAAAAAACGTTGAAAAATGACTGAAGGGTAACTTACCTCCCACAATTCTCTGCGGCCACAAATGAGATAATCCAATTCATGTGGAGAGAATATTTGTAGATGAGAAATGTCAAAGACCTGAATGATTTGTCAGGATAGGTTATAAGAGCAAATATTTCACATTGGAATTTTAAGTATGCATGCATAAAATGTAACAGAAGAAGTGACAAACTGGTGCAGAAAAATAAAATGAAGATGTAAATGTAATTTTTTTTGAAAGATTTACGTACATACCACTTAATTGTTATGTATTTACATATCTAACACCTAACCTTTAATTTTTCCATACGTACCCCACCTTACATATACATGAAAATGTGTATTTCACTTTTTAAAAGTTAAAATGATGGTAAATTTTATATGATATGAAAATTTTGGGTGTTATAACTGCAGAGAACAAAGTTCAGTTATGAGATATGCAAATATATAGAAATTGGATGGTATGTATGTAAATGCCCCCTTTTTTTTGTTGAGGATTTATTTATTGTTGGCGAGATTAAAACCAAGAACTTGGAAATAATTTTATAAGTTAGCATGGAGCTTCAGTGTCACAGGATTTTTCGGTTCGGACCAGTCCAGGAGAGCCGATCAACGCTTCCTCTTTGTGGATTTCCCTCCTATTTAGAGCGAGGCCCACTCCTCTTACCCTAAGACCATATATTTGTTAGTTATGCGTGTTTAGGTCAGTTTTTCATGTATTTCTATCTAGGATAGTTGTCAGCTTCCGGTGTTTTCCTGTTAGGGAGATATCCGAAGATAAGAAGGTGCTACAGCTGTAACTCGTCCGAAACAGTGACTTTCTCCAAGGGTTCATGTGGTGCTCTAGCTATAGTTCAATCTTGCGGGGATATTTATCTTACCAAATTCCTCCACAAACTTTCCAGCCACCCCCTCGCTGTCGTAGTCCCCAGACATACCTTCCCTTTGCTGTCACACATTCCTCCACCCTCTCCGTTTTCCGTCCCGTAGGACACCACCCTTCCCCCTCGCTGCACCTCACTGTCCCAACCCTCCACTTTGCTGTCCCTCACTGTCCCAGCCCTCCACTTCACTGCCAATGCAATTTCATCCCCTCCTTTTGATGTCCCCGTAACCCAAAACCCATTTCAACCTCATACCATTACTCCCCAACCACCTAGCCGATCTCTATCATCCCATTGATCGAGCTCTAGAGTGCATTTATGTCATGTTTGTTGTTAGTCCAATCATAGGGATTTTAGCATTCAATCATATTCAACCACACATCCGCACAGCAATCCTCCCACCGCTGATTTTTCAATCCAACCACCAAACTTTTTCTTTTCCACCCTACATAATCCATATACACCCTTTTCCACATAACCAAACCCAAACCCTAACCCTAATCATGCCACTAAGAATAAAATAGTCGAAAGCCGATCAAGAGTTTACCAAGAAAAAGATACAAAAAGATCCCCAGAGTGTTACAACGGCTTAATGAAATTGAGGAAAGAAAACCATCCAGACAGGTCACCTGTAGCTACAATGGTGACTTGGTAGATCGAAGGAATTGAGTGAATCTCTTTCACAATACAGATATCAGGGATGAAGAACCTCTACCCCGATAATTTAACTTGAAATGTCTGAGAAACAAAAATTTTGAAGTAAATGTGGGTTTGTCATATTTCGATAGACACAGATCCAGATGACTTCATTGAGTGGCTCTAAATTTTGGAATGTCTTTGTATAGGGACATCCCACCAGATGGAATGGTGAAATTAGAGTGCATCACAATGGTGGGCGAACTTAAAGATTCTTCGACATCAAGAAGGGAAGACTAAAATTACTAATTGGTTCAAGATGAAACGGAAGTTGCAATGTTAGTTTCTACCAGCAAACTAAAGACTGATTGTTTGGGCCCCAACTCAAAAGTAAAGAGACTACATCACCGAGAGCCATCATATCTTAAAGGCAGGGTTCAACCCCAGAATCTTGAAGTAAGAGTACACCTAGGGAAAATCCAAGTCGCCCCGCCTGAGGGGAGATTGATTTAGAATAGAGATCATGTGAAGCGAACTAGTATTTCTAAATCTATCATAGCCAGAAAGTGTTTTAAGTGCCACGGATTTGGGCAAATTCAGATTGCATAATCAGAGAAAAAATTCTTTCACATATCAAGGAGCAATTGAAGAAATGAACATTGACACAGTAGTCACGGAAGTGAGCAAGGACAAGAAAGAGGAGTAATAACTGACAGCCAACGAAGGAGACACCATCAATTCCAATTGAACCAATGAGAAATATTTTAGCTAAATTGGTAATAACTATTCTAGAAGGTAGTGAGTCTGATAAAATGAGCATTCATGCAGACTATGAGATTTGGGTGCCACGAACAACATTTTTTCAAGCGTTCAAAGGAGCATAAGAAAATATTGATATTGGATATCCGAAAAGGCCATGAGTTTGAGGAGCTGATACTAAACACAGTGCAATTTCAGATAAGAAGATTCAAAATTTTCAAATTTATAGCCTACCTCTTTAAGTGTCCCTGCTGAGGGAAGTTCAACATGTCAAAAATGAGAAAGTTTTGAGTTACTTCTGGAAGACAATAGGGATTCATTTGAGAATTAAAATCAGTTCAACAGTGTACCTCTCGACAGAGGATCAGCAAGATGGATGAACCGCAGTGTTGAAGACGACCTCACGATCTTTGTTTTACAGTGGCTCCTTCCCAAGATGTCTCTTCTGAGTGGTTAACGTCAATGGGGTTCAGACTACCAGAGATGTTCCAAAGTGGACACACCTGACAACCCAGTTTATCAAATACATTCAGCTGAGTATGAGTGGGAGAAGCAGATTATAGATTTACTTGATTGGGATTTGGCTGGTTATAACCTTTGGCTCGTGAGAACCTACATCATTATACAGCTCTTGCTCAAATTGTGTCGAGATAGAATGAATATTTATTCTATCAGGATGTGCTTTGGAGTGTCCACACCTAGAGAACTGACTTAAAAAAAAATTATGATAATTTTAATACCTTCGACGAGGCTGATCGAACCACTTTAGGGAGACAGAAGCTTTGACATATGAGGTTGAAGCTCCCACAATCTCAAGAGACTAACATAGAGCTCCCCGCAAGTTTAGCAAAACCCTTATAAAGTGTTACTATCCTAGCTAAAGCCCCACATGAAGCTGTCCCGCAGGGAGCCATCTGCTATCCCTGCTACACTGCCACATAACTTTTCGGCTACGAATGGTCAAAAGAGCAGGTCGACACTTCCTATTTGTGGATTCCCTTCCTACTTGGAGCGAAGCCACTCCTCTTTACCCTAGGACTCTATATTTAATATTTTTGTATGTTTAGGTCAGTTTTTTCATGTACTTCTGTTCATGACAGCTGTCAGCTTCCGGTGTTTCTCTTTTAGGGTGTATTCGACGGCGAGAGGATGCTTCGACTGTAATTTGATTCTACGGGTATATTTATCCTTAACCAACTTCGCAACTTTTAAGCTATCCCCCTTACTGCCGCATTCCCCAAACAACCGTCCCATTTGTTGTCTCGTAGTCCTCCACCCTCCATCTTCACTACTCCTTCATTGTCTCTTGTTGTCACAGTCGTCGCCGCTACTATCCCATAGATTCTGCTTCGCTGTCGATGCAACTCCATCCCCTCATTTTGTTGTCCCAACAACTCACAGCCAATTTCAACCTCCTACCACCACTTCTCGACCGCCTAGCTGATCTCCACCACCTCACGGATCGAGGCCTAGCATGTGTTTGTCGTGTTTGTTGTAATTTCCATTTCAAACATGTTTGGTTGTGACCGCCTATTTGCTTTTAGCAAAAACACTTTTCCGATTGTGGTTTGGGTTTAACTCTGGTATCAGAAGCACTTAACAACCAAAAAAGCCAGGCTATCAAAAGTATTTACAATTCAAAGAGTTAAAATTCAAACGTTAGGCTTTTCAAAAATTGGGTTAACCCTTATACCAATTTTAACACTCTTATACCATATGCATTTGAGAAGAAATACTAATGAATGAATGACTTAAAAAATCTTTTATTGTAAAACTTTGTGAAAAGTGCTCATCAAACTATTTCAATCTTGACTGATTTCCATTTGTTAACACTTTCAATAACTTAGGATATTGTAACGTAACTTTTCTTGCATATCTCAAATCTTGTATATTTAAGAGATCAACTGAAATGTTTAGTAGCTAATTTCCCTCATTCATCACCAAAATTTAAGAGACTTTTATATCTAAGCTTTTATTTTAAAACAAAACATAGTGGAGCTTTATAAAGCTCGATTTGTTCACGTGTATCTATGAGATCAAGCAGTGGGTGACCTTGCTCTTAAATCAATATTGTATAAATAGTTCAATAAATCAATTTTAATGATCAATTGAAATATTTAGTAGCTAATTTCCCTTATTCATCACCAAAATATAAGAGACTTTTATATCAAAGCTTTTATTATAAACCTTTATATTTGTGCCAAACAAAACTTAGTGGAGCGTCATAAAAGCTTGATTTGTTCAGGTGCATTTGTGAGATCAAATAGTGGGTGCTCTTGCTCTTAAATCATATTGTATAAAAATTTCAATACTCCATAGGACTTCATAAATTCTAACTAAATTGTTTCCTCGTTTCAATACTTCAAATAACCTTATCCCCAACATATTTGGTAGTGTTAGTTTGATAAATACACATTTCCAAAAAATGGTTAATCTTGATCCATGGGCTATAAAATGTCTTTATTGACCTAAAAAAAAAAGAAACAGAAATGTGTGTTTGATGATGACACCTTCAATGAAGAACACCAATTTATTTTATTTTATTCTCAGGAAGAAATAATATGTCCAAATGTTAAAGATATTTTCTAGAGATAATAAAGGAATAATCCACAAAAAACACTGTGAATGAGGAAAAGGAACATGGTTGAAAAATTGGTATGTTTGTCATTTGTTAGCTCACAAATAACATAGCTCAAATTTTCAGTATTGATTTCATTACATAGTAAAGAAACATTATTTTGAGAATAATAAATTATGGGTAACCAAGGCAGGTGTCAAAGCCAAGTCTTTTTTTATTGAATTTAAGGGGACTTGAAAGAAGAGATAATACTTAAGTCGTAAGACACATTCTTGATCAATTGATTTCTCAAGGTAATAGAAACCAAATCCTTCTTTAACAAGTTAATTGTAATCTTTATGCCCGTTCTTGAAACACACAATTTAAAGGAAAAAACACAACGTTAGACTTAGAATCTTTAGTTTGATTCTGAATGGATATGAAGTTGGTAAATAAGTTAGGTGCATATACAACATTTTCAAGTTTAAAGGATTTGTTTATGAGAAAATCTCTTTGACTGGCAATTATTATCAAAGATCCATGAGAGATGATGTTGTTTTTCTTGTTGCTAGGACAAGAAGTGTGTAAAAAAAAATACATGCAAAGAGATGTCATATGATTTGCAACACTTGAATGAATAATCAAAGTGTTAAAAATTGAAACACACAAATTCTAGAAATCAGATAAAGAATTTGGCAAATTTGTAAAGTACCCCAAATTTCACATCCCTAAAATTCAACCGAATTATTTTTATAAGGTTTTGCATGTCAAATCGAACAATTCGTTACAAAGAACTGTATGTAATTATGTTTGGATTGAGAAATATAAAATCTGAAAGTTATAAGTTTAATTAAAAAAATTAATTTATCTTCATTATTTTCCTAATCCCTCCCTAAATCCCACCTCCTTACTGTTTACTGCTGATTCCCCACTTTCATGGGCATGCAGCAGTGGGATGAGATCAAACAGTTGAGGTTTCACGATAGCCATGCTTGAACCACTATAGTAGCCTGGACCGGAAGACCTGCAGGGAAGCCGCAGCTCACGATTTTGAGTTCCGAAGATATTTTGATGTGTATGGATCCCTTTTCATGTTAATTGAGACGTTCATTCCCTTCCTCACACTTCTGTTTTGATATTGTCTTGATTTCATGCACTTTTATTTAGGATAGCGGTCAGAGGCGCCGAACTTGTGTAGGAAGTGTCGTAAGTGTCAGAAGTGTCGATAGTCGTTTGCGGCTTCCGTAAGGGTTTTAGCATAAAATCAGCAAAGGGGAAGGGAAGATTGAGATGTTTGGATGATTTGGGAGAAAAATAGGCATATCAGAAGGGCGGACTTATGCCGAAAAGTCTGTTTGAGGTATGTTTTAGGCGAATAAGTTATGTGTTTGGTTGAATCACAAAACGAGCTAGGATTTCAAGAATTCCTGCGATGTCTACAATTTTAAGGTTGTTTACACGATGTGGCAGGGCTGCTCTGTTAAGTCAGATTAAATAATCTTGTGCTAATTAATCAAAATAATTTTATATAGGTTTTCATATGATTTCTCGTTTGACATGGATGCATTTAAAATTTCTTGCATATTGTGTAAGAATACCTGCACTGAGTGCATGAATGCAAGCTGATTTTTCTTACGATACATGTGATATTATTACGTCATGATACATATGAATATGCTTACAAAACTAATTATCTGCGGATATTTATTTGCTATCACTCATGCATGTAATGCATGAAATGCCTATGAATGTTTGTTATAAGTATTATGCTTTAAGAAATGTCACAAGAAATATTATGGGTAGACTATTATATAAGTGTTCGGAAGTACGCTATGCACTGATGTGGTATAACTCCTGGTGTTCAAATGATGATGAAACTCTTGGAAACCGTAGTGATCAGACAGTGACAGAGTGTTGTTGGTTTCAAAGAGACTATTGATTATTATTATGTTGATGGAACCAACCTCTATCGATAGTTTCAATGACCTTTGGGACAAGGTGACAACCTATAATATGAAAGGACATGAAAATAGTTGAGGCCTATACATTAAGTAGTGTCATTAGTAAAAAATAACATCTATGAAATGACATTTTATGATTTTATATGATAAAGAACTTACGAACATACTTATGAACATGTCTTTGATTATACTTATGATTTCATGTTTATACATCAGTCATGATTTTTATACTACATGTTTTTCTTTAAATGTCTATATAATTCTAGCATTTTGTGACTTGTGTGTAAACAAGTACAGCTATATATGAGTATATAAGTTTCTTCTTTATATATAAAAACTTATTTTAACATTGATTATTTCGCTGAGAATCTTTGCCGCTCTTCATTGTTATCTATCAGAAAAGAACAATTGACACTAAAATGAGTATCCATATGTGACTTATACAACTTTTACTTTTAGTTTGGGAGCATTTATAATCTTTTGGGTACGTATTTTATTTAAGTTAGATTTAACCACTCTGTATACTTGTTTTGATGATATGATTTTCCACACTTCCAAATAAGAATATGAATATGAATGAATTATGGCATGCAAAACATCACGTATGTTTGCGGCAATTTAGTTAGACTAGTTCATCACCCATTGGATCCTGATTCTACAATCCGTCTCTACCACACCTCAGTTCACCATTAAAGGGCGGCCCAGTTGGGGTGTAATAAAAATGGACATATCAGAGGATTTAGAAGTTGGAGAAGTGGGAGTGGTACTTGATAATGCTTGAGTACAGGTACTTGTAATAATTCTATTCTAGTGATCCTAGCAAGGTTTTTTAGCTTTTCAATTTTTCTGTGCAGAACTTCATGTGTGATTCTTTGTTGTCATATTCTTCCACAATTTACATGTCTCTACTCTTCTGCACGTTTTCTTTTTGTTATCTACTACTTATTTTGTGGTTTGTCATGAAGTTTCTAGTATTTTTTCTTTATATGCCTAGCCTTTTTGCAATGTGTCAAAGCATTTCTATTGACCAGTTTTACTAGGGTCAATCGCTTGTAGTTTTCAATAAGAGAGGGCTTAAGGTAAAGTTCTTGATGTTCAAGCCTTGAATTTCCATGGCCGAAACTTCCATGGGTTTGTTAGTAATTATGATTCCCCCACTTCATTCTTTGATTCAAATAATGGCGATGACCTCATTTAGTAGTGTTAAATGCCTTGCATATAATTTTTCGCATCAAACCTAACATTAGTCTAGTAAGAAAATTAATAGTTAATTTTTTTTCAATAAAATTTTTTAAGAAGTTAAGTTTTTTTCTGCTTTCCATTTAGATGCATTTATAATGATTCAAGCCTTTTGACAGGCCTTGCAATGAATTATAATAATCTGGGATGGATTGCCTTTCCTGCTTTGTAGATAAGATCTTGGACTTAATAGATTTATGCATTAGTAGACACTTAGAACATGTTTAATTACCATATCACATATTTTCTTTGTTGAATGATGAATATCCATGCATCACTCATCTCAGGAACCACAGAGTTCTATAACCATGACATTATCCTAGAGTCTTTTTGCAGGGGTTCGGTGCCAAGTAAATAATCCAACTATTTCTTTTGAAGAAATTGATTGGGAAACCATATGTTTATGAATGTTTATTGAAATCACTAGAGGGAAAGAGGAGGCAACTTGGATTGATATCGGAGTTACCCAAAAAATAATAGGAAAACAATATTATTACTGAAATCAATAGGAAATTACGACCGAACACAACCGAAATCTGAGGTAACAACAAACACGACACTAGCCCCAACTAGGGCTAGATCGAAGGTGATGGTCGGTGTGAGGGTCCGAAAGGTGGCTTGGTAATGGAAAAGGGCCGGCTGATGAGCAGAAACAGCAAGGCGGCTGTTTCAAGTTCCCCGGACAGCCAGCAAGCAAGCAACGGAAATTGATGGGGAACAGCTGTCCTGGACTATGGCAGCAAGAGGAAGGCAACTGCTGCAAGGGCGGAGGGCTGGGACAACGGGCTAGCAGCGACCCTTTGCTGCTCAGGGAGTTGGCAGCAAGTAGGGAGTGCTGGAACAGAGGCGGCAGCGGTTATGAATATCTGGGATAGGCATGAATCAGCAAGCATGGCTTGGAGGAGTGACTGGGACGGCTGGTACAGGCAGGAACAGCAGTTCCTTGTGGTTTCGGATGGCAGCAGCAAACAGGGAAGATGAAAACAGCGGCTGGAACGAAAAATACTGCAGGAAGAATAGTAAAGACCAATGTTCCAAGCGGCTGCAATAGAGAAGGGTGGCAGGGAGCAACGGGGAGGGACGTGGGAAGGATGCGAAAAGAGTAGCGGGGAAAATAATAACCACCTCAGGAGCGAGTACAGCCTAACCACCACTTGACCCTTGGATACAGCCTTCGAAGGGAAAAGCAGAGACGTCGGCGACTGTCCCGAACAAACATATGCAAAAACTGAAAATTCAAACCATAACACAATGCATAAATAGGAAAAATAAAAATAAACGTGTTCAAAACTAGAAAGAAATTAAAAGAACATCATTTGGTTCGACTCTAATCATCAGGTGTGATTTTCACATCAGCAAACGCCCGTGACAATCTTTCCTTCAAATGAGCATATTGCATTAAATAAAAAGGAAGTTACAAAAAATTACAAAAGTAGGTCAAAAGACCCAAACAAAAGAGGCCTTATCATCACAGAGAATGACAATAAGATCTGATGATTCGGGGGCATATCAAAAGAAAATCTATGCGTAATAGCCCGCTGGGCACAAAAGTGGGCAGCCCGATTGAGCTCCCTAGGGGCAAAATGAAATACAACACGTCTAAGAGAAAAGAGAAAATCAAAGGTTTCACACAACTTTGGGTTGTCATTCCACGTCTTTTGGTTGAGCGAGTTCCTCATATAGTTGATGATGTTAGCATTATCACCTTCAATGCCCTTCAGCCTCAAGCATCGAAGGTTCCATAGGAGATTTGATAGCCGCGATAGCTTGTAGCTCCACAAACCTACTGTCCCAAAGAAAGAATTGTGATCTCAGCGCATAACTTGTTTCATCGCGGATGGTTGCACCAAAGCCAGCACAACCATTGGGGAGAAGCGCACCATCCATTTTTGCCTTAATCCATCCCGAGAGGGAGGGGGTGGGCGAGCACCAGAAATGAGGGAACAACAACCTATCAAACTTGCTAGTGTTCCAGTTCTTTGGGATGGGGAAGACATTCGTCTTAGTTAAGGCTTCAATCTCCGAAGCTGCAAAAATTGAAGGGGTAGCAAAGAACCGCCCATGCTTCTTGTTGTTCCTCACACGCAAGCACTAATGAATAGTATGATAGTACATCCGAGCAATCAAAATCTGTCCACTAGATATGCTCACAAGTTTCTTAATAAAATCATCAAAGGAATCAAATTGCGAAGCCATAAACATTCTTTCGAGGTTGGTAGAGCTTCGACCTCATTTGTCGAAGCTTTTGGCTCTTGATAGTTTGGAGACTGGTTGACCATGTTGGAGGTGGAGGAAACATTGACATTCCAAAGCACATCCTGATAGAAAAAATATTCATCTTCTTTTGGCAAACCCAAAATTGGAACTACATATGGATGAGTATCCTCAAGAACCAAGCCTGGAGCTATTAAATTTTTAATTGGTTTCTTCCACTCCTCTTACTAGTCTATGTGTATCTGATAAACAAGTAAATAAGGTGGAATCAATTTTAGGAGAAAAAATTGTCAATAACAACCAGTTTGGAGAGATCATTTCTTCTCTGGTGAAAACGGATCGCATTGTAGGATGTTATTTCTCACAAAACCCTTAATGTGATTTCCAACACATTGTTTAATCTATCCTGTCTAATCATCTATGAAATGTGCATATTGCATTAATAAAGTAAAAAATGGTTACAAAAAAGTTCCCAAAAAGCCAAAAAAACCAAAAGAAATGCCCCTTGCGCATTTAAAATGTGGGTACTATCCTACTGTAAAATCAAAAAAAGACTGCCCCTTGGGCATTTACAATGTGGGCACTATCCTGCTGTAAAACCGAAAAAAGAGAATCATGTGCATTTACATGATGTAAAAGAAAATCCCCATCTAATGCCATCCTTGCACAAGTATGAGCTGCTAAGTTGCTTTCCCTATTCTTATGTTGAAACAAAACTTGCTTAACTCGAAGCAAGAAACCAATGCTTGGATTGTCAGGAAGCTGAATTTGCCACACCTTCTTGTCCATCATGTTTCAACAAAAGTTGATTACATTATAGTTATCTCCTTCAATGATGATTCATCTACCTTCAAACATCCATTCCTCAATCAACATATGGAGAAAAAAGATTTTCTTAATTTCCACAAGTGTGTTGTCCCATGTTATGGATTTGTGTATTGCAACATCGATAAGATGCCCCATTTTGTCACCAATAATGGTACTAATAGTGGCGAGATGGTTTTTTTTTTTTGGGCCAGCCTTGTTGAATAACGCCCCATTGCTCCAATCAGAAAGGAAAATAAGGTTGGGGAACACTTTGAGCAAATTCGAAGCAAACTCAAATTTGGCATTCTTTTTGGCATTCCTAGCCTGCCAACAGAGATAAACCGCATTGCAAGTTAGCCTCATCAAGGGGATACATCTGCTGAAGATATTGTGGAAGCAAGCAATGATTTCGTTGAAATTATGGTACTTGGGGACATTTAATCCCCAGGCTCTGAGTTTGTGCAACACTACAAAAAACAAACAATTAGAGGAAATATGAATGTTGTCTTCCACACCTTTTCACTCCAAGAGCAATGGTGCGAATCCGAAAGGACGCGTAAAGCTAGCCAATGATTTGTGAGAATTACGCCAAGGCTAATCATCTATCGGTAGGTACACAACAGAACTGAATTTAATACCCAAATGACTTCATATAGTCTTCTAGAAGTGACCCAAAATCTCATCTCTTACATGTTGGATCTCCCTTAGTATAGGAAACTCAAAAAGTAAACTATATATCTGAAAAGTTTGATACTCTTATCTGGGGTTGTCGGTTTCTCGAACTCATGACTGCCTTAGACAACCAATGCTAATTCTGTAAGAGACTCTCTCATGGACTCAACTTGAACTACGTGCATCTTTCCCCAATAAGTTGGAAGCTGATACTCCTTTGTGTCCTCACCTTCTTCAGTGTCTACTGTGTTATTGTCCATTTCTTCAATAGCTCTCTGCTCAGTGAAATAGATTGTACTTTTATTTGGGCAATTTGATGCACCGTGGAACTTGTGTGACAGCTTTGGGAATGCTGGTTCAATCCACCTATTCTCCACTCTGAATAAGTTCCTCATGCAGGATCGACTTGGATGCTCGATTGGGTGTACTCTTGTTGCTTGATCCTGGAATTGAACTCTGCTGATGAGATGTGGCATTCACTCGGTGATGTTGCCTCGAGAACATGTCCTATCTGTAATGAACTTGTAGGTGTTTGCGCTCATCCCTTCATTTTCTCTCAGGTAGTAATTTTGTCACGTCCTCTTCGTCTCTCCCTCTTCAGATTCTCCTAACACGAGTCACTTTCTTCAATTGATAGTAGCAAGCTTTACTTTTTTGTTAGTTGGCACCTCCTTGTATTCAAATATCCTCTTGACGATCTGCAACCACTCAATGAAGTCATCTAAATTCATTTGAACCTCAAAATTCAATATATCCGCTTTGACCCATAAGTCTCCGTATCCTCTAACGGGCACTTCCTCTGTCAGTTTCCTCTAATATTGAATCTGGAAGCATCGTAGTTGATCATCCTCTTCATTGAAATAATCCCTACGGAAGGGATTCAGATGTTCTTCTCACTCTCCTCGGATCTCACTATAACGGTCGGTGATGACCTCTCCATGGTTCCTTTCCTCAATTTCAACGAGTTGTTGCAGCACTCGACGAAGTTGTCGCTTTATCTCTTCCATGGTAAACTCTTGATCGACATTCAACTCTTGTCTCCTCGATGGCATAATTAGGTTTTGGGTGTGGGTAAGTGGGATAGAGTATATGGGAGTGATATTAGGTGAGAAAGTTGGGTTAGGCAGAGGGTTAGGAAAATAGGATTAGGGTCAAGCTATTTGTGATACCAAATGATATCGAAGTTAACCAAAATAACAATAAGAAAGCGAATATTGTTACTAAAATCACTAGAAAATCATAACTAAACACAACCGACATCTGAGATGGCAACAAACACAACACTAGCTCCAACTAGGGCGGGATTGAAGGGTGGAAAAGGACCAATTGGCAAGCAAAAACAACAAGGCGGCTGCTTCAAGTTCCCCAGACAGCAAACAAGCAATGGAGATTGATGGGGATACTGTCCTAGACGATGGCAAGAAGAAGAAGGCGGCGACTGCAAGGGTAAAGCACTGGGACAACAACTCCTTGCTGTTCTGGGTGGTGGCAGCAAATAGGGAATGTTGGAACAACAGCGGTGGCGGATATGGATAGGTGGGATACATCAGGCAGGACTTTGAGGAGTGACTGGGGAGATTGGAACATGCAGGAATAGCAGTTCCTTATGGATGGCGGGAGCAAACAGGGAAGAGGAAAACAGCAGCTGGTAAGGAAAAAAACTGCAGGAAGAACAGTAAAGAGCACTGTTCCGGGAGGCTGCAACAGAGAAGGGCAGCGGGTAGTGACGAGGAGCAATGTGGGAAAGAAGTGGAAGGGGTATGGGGAAAGATAATCACCATCTCGTGAGCGAGATATAGCCGGAGAACCACTCAACCCTTGAATACAGCTCTCAAAAAGAAAAATAGAGATGTCGGATGCCGTCCCAGACAAACATATGCATAAACTAAGAATTCAAACCTTAATACAATGCATATATAGAAAATGATTAAAAACAAATAAATAACAAAAGGAAATGTGCTAAAACTTAGAAATAAATTAAAAATATGTCGCTCGGTTTGACTCAGATCGCCAGACGTGATCCGCGGCCTAACTGACACCCGCATCATGGATATACACTGAAATTTTGTATTCCTTTCAAAATTCTTCAATGGGAAGCCTTCTCAAACAAATAAAAACAAAAGATCAATAAATAACAATTAAATCAATGAAGTACACAAGAATGTGTGAATATGGTATAAGTTAATTGACAAAACAAGTGAACATTTGAAGTAATTTGCTCAATGTGAATTGATAACTATGCCACACTAGCTAGAAAGAACTTACACAAGTGTCAATACAAGAGACGGTAAAGTAAACGCAATCTATCCACATTAATTGGCACTAGAGCATAAGAATATGAATTGACATTCATGCACAAGAAATTAACTAACATGCAAGGATCAAAGCTAAGTGATAAATTTTTAGACATTATATCTTTTTGAATGTTTGGCACCTAGCCAACCGACATCGACGTTAGGGTTGCAAATGAACAAATGCACTTGATGAACAACTTCAACTCAACTCGACTAAGGCTCAATCATGTCCGTTCAAATTAATAAATAAACAAGTTCGAACAATTTTTAAAAGCTCGAAGCTTATACGAACTGAACATGAACATAGTCGAACTTATTCGTTTATGTTCACGAACAAAATCGCTTGACGTTCAACAAATAACTAATTAAATACTCGATATTAAGCTCGATAATAACTCATATTATATGATATATTTTTTAAATAAAATTTAATTAGTTATAAATTATTTATTATAGATTTAATAACAATATATTATTATATCAATATTATTTTTAGTTTAATTATTAATTATATATTTAATTTATTAATAAGTGAATGGTAATTTCAAATGAGATATTTACAGTTAAAAAGCGTATCATAAAACATTTCTTTTGTAGAGTTTTCATAACCTTATATAATGAGTTTATTTTTTATGAAAATCACACTGCAATTACTAACAACATCAATATGGATTACCTTATTGGTATTATTTTCTTGTTAATATAATAAAGTATTTGATAATTCCTATAACTTTTAGAATCAATTTAGTTCTTTCACTTGCGGAATTTGAACTAGCGTAGTCCTATCAATAAGAATTATGTAGTTAGGTAGTAAAGTTTAAAGATATTAGAGTTCATAATCAACAAATTAATAGCTACAATTAGAATTACAAAATTATTTATTAAATTTTTTATATGAAAATCTAGACTCTCATTTGAATTTTTAGCTTGTTTAAATACTCGTTCACTTATCCTAAACAAATCAAGTACAAATTAAGTTAAAACATTGAAAAAGTTAAATAGATCAAACTTGAACAATGTATAAAAGCTCGACACAAGCTCAAGCCAAACATGAAAAACTTATAATTATACCAAGTCAAGTCCGAACAATAATATACTCGGCTGAACTTAGCTTGACTCGATTACAACCCTAATAGACGCAAAACCTAAACTAAGATCGAACTACACAAAATTTGAAACCATCCATTCCATGAAGTAGGCGGAGAAATTTTTATGCAATATTGATTTAAGAGCAAGAGCACCCACTACTTGATCTCACAAATGCACCCGAACAAATCGAGCTTTATGAAGCTCCACTAAGTTTTGCTTGGCACAAATTTAAAGGTTTATACAAAATTGATCTCTTAAATACACAAGAACTCTTGTACGTAACTAGTTTATGAATTAAAACAACTTCTACCAATATTATTTTGAAACATTCTTTTGAAAAAGGTGAGCCCTTGTGATAGCAAGTGGTCATTCTCATTTTTATCACTCCATATTCTTGATATATATGCACACAAGATGACTCGTGACACGGTACTATTTATGATAAAAGGAAATGGATAAAATCATCCTTGATATTATTGGATCCAACTCTTTTTATTTCAACTCTAAATTAATTTTGATCTTGTTGTAAAATGTTTGAATAATTTTACTAAAATCATTTCGGACTTTCCTAAAAGGATCATGACAATGCATACAATTATCGATAAAAGATACAAATCATCAAGCCCTCGAGATGCTAGATGCAATGACTAGTCATTATATGTCATTATAAATGAAAAAAAAAGGTTCTTTCATCAGTTATGGGAAAGTTGGCGCATTTGTGCTTTAGTAATTCACGAGCATCACAACAAAATTCTTTGAATTAAAAAAAAAATATCCTTGAGAACAATAAATGGTGAGTGATGAAGAAATGGGTGTTCAAAAAATAATTTTCTTTATTAAAAGTATGGATTTTTATGAAGTAGATAATATTGAAGATCATATGATACTTTCTAAGCAACTGGATTCCTCTGAATGGGTACCAATCGTCCCTTTTTTAGCAAGTCCAATCAATTGAATCAATTCTTATTATTGAACCCATAGAGGGAACTAGCGACCCTGCAACAACTAAAAGGAATCTTAGTAATAAAGGTGTAATAACTTACACTAAATAACATCATCACTTGTTCATATCATAACAAAAATTTTTCTCATAATCACTGAATCTTCCTTACTAACGTACATATCACTACTTCTATCCTTTCAATATTCTTTGAGACATTAAGTAATGAAATTAAAGTAATGATAAGAAGATGGAGATGAAAGCTCTTGAAAAAGAAATAAAACATGAGAATTTGTATGAAAAAAGAAACATGTTCAAATAATGCTATGAAGAAGGAAATGGAAGGCTTCAATTTTTTTTTATTATTTTTTTATTTTTTCTTTTTTTGTATATATTTGACACAAATACTAAATATCATCATCACTTGTTCATATTATAACAAAAAAAAATTTCTCATAATCATTGAATCTTCCTTACTAACCTACATATCACTACTTCTATCCTTGCAACGTTCTTTGAGACATTAAGTAATGATAATTAAAGTAATGATATGAAGATGGAGATGAAAGCTCTTGAAAAAGAAATAAAACATGAGAATTTGTATGAAAAAAAAGAACATGCTCAAATAATGCTATGCTATGAAGAAGGGAAAGGTAAGGCTTCAATTCTTTTTTATTTTTTTTAAATTTTTATTTTTTTGTATATATTTGGTACAAACAAAAACAAGTTTGGATAGGTTTTTTTTGTTCGTATTAAATATTGCATAAGTTGATTTCTACATCGGTGGCAACTGTGAGCCAACAATAAGGTAGCGTCAATAAGCCATTGTGTGTGTGTTGGGGGTGTTGGGGTTGAATGGTAAGGACAACGATCATATGTGTTGCAATAGTGGGACGGCAGCAACCAACAGGGTGGCAATGGCCAGTGTATGAGACAGAAAGCTTTAGAGTCCATAATTTGAAAATAGTAAAAATGCTTAAAAATTATATTGAATCATTTAAAAATAACTTGTTAAAATAAGATATAAATAGTTACAAAACACTAACCAAACATATTTTTTTAAAAACAAAAATAAGATATGAGGACAAAAAAGCTGAATCTTTTATATTCCCGTCTTGCAAACAAGCTTGCAAAATAGAATTAGAGTAAGAAAAAAAGGAAATGCCTAATCAGAATTTCTATAAGAACAATATGCTAATGAGAGTTGATTGAGTCACACATTCATACAATTAGAATAATTAATAATGTGTTAAGACGTAATGATAATTACATCTGAATGCCAAAAGAAAATTTCACAGTGAAACAAAAAGACAAAGCATGCTAAGACACAAAAATACAGAATATCCACAAAATGAAAGCTACCTCTGAATACCAACATAAAATTCCACACAGAGCTGTAAAAAAAGGAAAAAAAAAATACATGGAGAGACAAAATACCTGGTTGAATCCTGCTCTAAATGCTTCCATCTGCCGCATAATTCCTGTCTTAACTGTAGCATCTAGTATCAAGTTAATGTACTCTTCCAAGTTGTCAATATTAACCTACAATATAATTACAACTTTCAATAAGAAAAACATAATACCAATACAGAAGAGATGATTACTGTAGGATACAAATAGTACCACCAAGCTTTCTTCTCCTTCTTTAAGAATGTAATCTGGAAACCCAGGAAGGGTAAAATCTAGACAAAGGTCTTCAATTGGAGAGCCACGAAAATGCAGATCATCTACCATTGTCTGATTACCTTCGGTAACAGTTTCCAGAAACCTTTTTTGGTTAACAAGGTTTTGAAGTTCTAGCAGTATCTTTCCAAATTCACTATCAAATGAAAGAACGTCATATAAATCAAGCTCCTGCAATAGAAGACAAAAGTCAAAATCCCCACAATATATCCTAAAAGAAAAAAAAAAGTGAAATACAAGCAATTTCACAGGCATACTTGACCAAGTACAAGCTTATAAAATGCTGTTGATAAAGGCAGATCCAAAAGTCTGCCATCTTGTAGAGCTTTCGCCATGATGCGACCAGCCAAGCGAAAATTCTCGACAACTTTTGAGAAATCGCTACCCTCAGAGGTATTGGCACTTGGAGGCCATGGACGAGGAAACAATCCCAGAGGAGCAACAACAAAATCGCTTTGAGTAGAAAGCACAGAAGGCATTTTCTTTCCATCAGAGGTGTCATCATTGTTCATTTCCCCTCCATTAATTTGCATTACAGATGTTTCTGATGATGTGCTGGATCTCCATAATCCAAGTCCAGCCTTCTGAAGGTCATGACTTAAAAGAGTATAGAACTCTAATGTGGGACCTAAACCTGTGCCAACCTCACCAAAATACTCCACTTCAAGAACAGCTTTCTGGCTAGCATACATCTCCATAACTTTTGCAGCAGACTCCAATATACGATTTCTTGAAACACGAACCTTTTGTCGTTGCAATCTACCAAGACGAACTTCTCGTTCATTCATGGCACTAGTATTTTCAGCATTTTGTTGTTGCTGAAGATGATGCAAAGCACGAGATAGTCCAAAGGATGATGTATAGAAATACTGTCTTCTTGTCTCGAAGGGAAAAAGAAAAGGGCATGCCTTGGTCAACTGATAGCACCATGAAGGAAGACTGCCACTAAATAATGCAAGAGCATCTTGGATTTGTCGTGTCAGCTTTGGAGTTAGTTTGTTGTTGATAAACTCTTCTTGTTTAAGTTTGGTACCAGCAAAATGTAGTCCATCAAATCCAGTAATTTTTCCATCATAATGCTCATCAGCCTCATCAATTCTTAGGCGAGAAGCTAGCTGATTGAGACCCTCAAGGACACGTAATAATGCTAAAACATGGTATGTGGGGTTTGATTTCTCAATTTCGCAAGGAAGCTCCCCTTGCAAGATGCTATCAGGGAGGCACAATTGTTGCCACCTGGCATCTGAACTAGAATTTGAGGCAAGATAAGATTTCATAGATTTGGCTGAGTAAGATGACCCTAGAGCTAATCCATCAGCCTGATTATCTGCAGTCTGGTAGGTTATAGTAAATATATCACTCCAGGATCTGCTTCCATCAGTGGGCATAAGTTCAGACCCACTTAGCCTATCACCGTCATCCTCATCCAGCATAAGTTGGCTTTGGATAGCTTGATATATGGTCATATGTTTGCTCAGTTGCTTCCCACCTATAGAGAATACCAACTTACTATGGTTTTCATTAAGACTGCCTCCATTTGGAAGTCCACGACGACCCCTGCAACCTCTGATTCCTCTACCACCTACAGATGCAAGTCCAGCCACAGCGGCAGCAGCAAACGACATTGCACCCCTTGAGCTAAATGTACTTCCACTTCTCAATTCAGTAGATTCTGAGCCTCTAGCTGCAACAGTCTTATTTGTAGAAGCAGAAGGTCGAGTGTGTCCGCCTCTTGCTGAAGAAGGAATTGGAGAGTCATCAAAAGGATCTCCTAATTTCACATCATGCACCCTATCAGGTGTACAAACAGGAAGAGAATCATCCCTTAACACCTGAAAAAGAGAATTATGGGATTCTATTTTTAAAAAATGCTTGCGAGTAAAGTATACAAGCAGCTTCACTGAGGCTAAACTTCTCAACATGACAACCACTTCAAAAAATCTAGTGAGGACAAGAAATAATCATAAATCATTAACCAAACGCATATAGAATCCTTAGACAACATTGCATAGAAAGAATTAAAAATGCAAGTTACCTCATCATGATCATCATCTTGATCATCTGAGACATCATCTTCTTCAATCATTAAAGCATCATCAATCTCAACAAGAGACAGATCCAAGTTGTCATCCTGCATTACAGTCAAGTGAAATGGTGACTATAATTTGACATGGAGATAGTGTAGTGTATGAAGATAAGGTCATTCCATTTAACTTATTTTTCCAGGAGATGGGAAGAGAACATGCACAACAAAGTGCATGAAAAATTAGAGTATTTTACTACAAGATAAGACTACGAGTGAGAAAATGCAGTCCAAATTCCTATTTAATAGTTTCTGGATTGATCAGTACATGAAATCATATAATAAATTTAGTACAAGCATCACTTTATATATTTCTTATACAAAGTAGTGATGTCAAAAAAGTTGCAGTCACGTAGTACAACACAATCCATTCCATGCTTTCGGTACAAATAAAAATTATGATGTCAGTTTTAGTAAAGTTACAACATGGTGTGATTAGAATAAAATATCAGCCTTTAAAACAGTTAAGAAGTTAAGGCTCACAAGCTGTGTCCAAAGTAACAGAACGGAGCTTGAATCAGCGTCCTGAGAGCTGCTAATGTTAACACATAGTACAACACAATCCATCGCATGCTTTCAGTACAAATAGAAATTATGATGTCAGTTTTAGTAAAGTTACAACGTGGTATGATTAGAATAAAATATTAAACCTTTAAAACAGTTAAGAAGTTAAGAGCCCACAAGCTGTGTCCAAAGTAACAGGATGGAGCTTGCAATCAGTGTCCTGAGAACTGCTAATGCTATGAATATGCTCTTGCTCACAAATAGGAAAAAGCCACAATGAATTGGTGGATAAGTTCCAAATTAAGGCAAGCCTTGAAACACTAATTGTAGATAATAAAAAGTGGATTAGAAGCTGTGATGCACAAAAGCTTGAAAGAAAACTAGGAAAAGTAATAAAAATAATAATAGTAATAATAAATAACAAGATCAGCTTGAACAAGAAGATTGTCTCTTCCAAAAGATTTTAATCCTCGTACCTGTTTAAGGATCATGTTAATGTGGCTTTATATTAAACATTATTAATATTTTCTTGGTGTTGTCTTTGTAGATAAACAAAAAGATTTCAGTATTTGGCATTTATAGGTTAGTAATTAAGTTTATTGGTTTCACATTGTAGCCTTAGTGTGGTCTTGCATCTGAATTCTATAAATATCCTAGCATATCATATTTGTAAGAGAACATTCTACATAGAATTCCAACAATTTTCATTCATTCTTCTAACCTCTCCAAGTATTACTCTTTGGCTTGTCCGTTTGTTCTAGGAACCAACAGTGCAAGTTTACCATCCATTTCGTGCCATGCTACTGTACAGAACTTGAAACTAGAGATGAAGGATGAACCAACAATGAAAGAGCATTAGTTGTGAAGTGAGTATTCAAAAACGCCAACCTTGTGAAGAATATAATCAGTAACAAGATCATGCTTGAACGAAAAGATTCTCTCCCAAAATATTTTAATCCACGCATCCGGTTAAAGATCATGTTAACTTGGTTTTATATTAAAATTTATTAATATCTGCTTCTTCTTTTTTTTTTTTTTTGTATATAAAGAAAAAGATTTTAGTATTTGGCATTTATAGTTTAGTAATCAAGTTTCTTGGTTTCACATTGTAGTCTCAGTGTCGCCTTGCGTATGAATTCTGTAAATATGTTAGATTGTCATATCTGTAAAAGACATTCTAAACAGAATCCCAACAATTTTCTTTTGTTTTTATAGAATCCATACGCAAGGCCACACTAAAACTATACAATGTGAAAACATAAAACTTAATTACTAAACTATAAATGCTAGGAGCCAAACAGTGCAGGCCTACCATCTAATTTCTACCATGCTACTATCAAGAACCTTAAACTAGGGATGCAGGATGAACCAACTCAGAAAGAGGGCTAGTGGTGAAGTGTGTATTCAAAAACGTCAATCTTGAGAAGAAAATAATAAGAAACTAGATCATACTTAACAAGAAGATTATCTCTCCCAAAAGATTTTAATCCTCACACCAGATCATGTTAATGTGGTTTTATATTAAACATTATTAATGTTTGCTTGTTGTTTGTCTTTGTATATAAACCAAAATATTTCAGCATTTGGCATTTATAGGTTAGTAAATATATTCCTTGGTTTCACATTGTGTAGTTTTAGTGTGGCCTTGACGTATGGATTCTATAAATATCCTAGGATTCATAATTGTAAAAGAACATTCTAAACAGAATCCCAACAAATTTCATTTGTTTTTCCCTCTAACTATTCCTCTTCGGCTTGTCTGTGTGCTGTAGAAACCAAGTAGTGTAGGTCTACCACCCAATTCCTGCCATGCTACTTCCAGAACCTAAAAATAGGGATGTAGGATGAATCAACTAAGAAAGTGGGCTAGTGATTAAGAGAATATTCAAGAACTTCAATCTTCGGGAAGAAATTAATAAATAAGATCATGCTTGAACAAGAAGATTGTCCATCCTCACATCTTATTAAGGATCATGTTAATGTGGTTTTATAATAAATTAATGTTTACTTGTTGTTTGTCTTTGTAGACAAACCAAAAGATTTCAGCATTAGGCATTTATATGTTAGTAATTAAGATTCTTGGTTTCACATTGTATAGCCTTAGTGTGGACTTGCGTATGAATTCTATAAATATCCTAGAATGCTATATTTGTACAAAGCATTCTAAAAAAATCCCAACATTTTTCATTTATTTTTTTCTTGTCCTCTCTAACCATTGCACTTTGGTCCGTCTGTGATTTGTAAGAACCAAATAGTGCAAGTTTACCATCCAATTCATGCCATGCTATTATCTAGAGCCTAAAACTAGTGATGGAGGCTGAAACAACTAAGAAAGAGTGTTAGTTGTGAAGTGAGTATTCTAGAACATCAAACTTGGGAAGAAAATAATAAATAAAAAGATCATGCTTGAACAAGAAAATTGTCTCCCCAAGAAGATTTTTATCCTCACAACTGATTAAGGATCATGTTAATGTGGTTTATATTAAAATTTATTAATGTTTTCCTGTTGTTTGTCATTTTAGATGAAACAAAATATTTCAATATTTGGTATTTATAGGTTAGTAATTATGTTTCTTGGTTTCACATTGTATAGCCTTAGTGTGGCCTTCCGTATGAATTCTATAAATATCCTAGGATGCCATATTTGTAAAAGAAAATTTTAAACAAAATCACAACTATTTTCATTTGTTTTTGACCTCTCCAACTATTCCTCTTTGGCTTGTCCGTGTGTTGCAGGAATAAAACAGTGCAGGTCTACCACCCAATTCCTGTCATGCTACTGTCCAAAACCTGAAACTACAGATGAAGGATGAACCAGCTAAGAAAGAGAGTTAGTGATGAAGTGAGCAGTCAAAGACTAATCTGGGTGGACAAATCCTAATTTTAGCAAGGATTTAAACCAAGAAGTGTTGAAAGATGATATGAAGGTTCAAGAACCTCAATTACGGGGAAGGACGAGGCTAATTGGAGTGGAGATATCCTAATTTTAGCAAAGGATTTCAATCAATTTTTTTGGAATAAATAAAAAAAGGTTTCAAGCATACAACATAAATTGTATTCATTCCATTAGCTGCATTACATGACTAAAAAACTCAATGATAAACTAGAGAATTTTTAAGAAAATCACGAAATATTAAATACATTAAAAAAATAAAACAACAATAACAAAAATTTAAAAATTATGCCCAAATTAATTCCCACGACTGCAGAACACACCACCATGTGGCAGTGAGAATGCAATGAAGCAAAAAGCATGTTTCGCTAAATATGAATCATCATATAGTGGATGGTACTCACAAAATATTAGAGGTCGATTCAATCATAAGGAATGTCAATGAGCTCATTGAAAATAGAAGTGTAAGAATAAATGTCGCCACTTCTTTTGAAAAATCAGAAACTTCACATAGAAATACATCAATACAAAATACAAAAGGCACAAAAAAGCTCAACTAACATGCTAAATATAGAAAATAAACTAACTCATTTCAACATGCAAAACAAATGCATACATGTGAGGTCCCAGCTTTCAAGTAATACAAGAATGGTCAAAGGATCTAATAGGTAATAAAAGTAGGCAAAAGTGCAACTAGGTTATATGATGGATCCATGCAACAATGGAATACATCTTGCAGAGTAACCTCAAGCACTAAAAATAATCATGAAAATATCTAAATTTTAATTGAATGTCATTTTATTTTTATGATCAGCATGGAACACGTAGTGGAATTAAGGCTTTGTTGTTGTTGTTGTTGTATCAGCATGGAACACATGTATATGACCAGTGAATGGGGTAATTCAATATGATATTATGACGTATGTAAAGGGTTATGGAATAAAAGTCATAAGGTATACTTAACAGACAGGAAAAAAATTCAAATGAGGTTGAGAATGGGCCTAGTATAAGCAAACTAAATTTAGACAAATAGAAAAAATAATCCAATTGCATTTCTCAAAATTCATAAAAAATTTCCTAAATATTTATAGATCAAATAAATTATCTTCTTGATGAACAACTTAGGCCACCTTTCTAATTGCAATAGACAAAACTACTAGACATTATAGTTCTGTATGCTCTTTATAATATTATGGAAATGGAATAAACGAATGAATGAAAATCTCGTAATAATAAATAGTTTGTTAAATAAGTGGTGATTTAACGGATATATCGATCTCATAATCAACTTTGCGCTTAAATTCATAGATTATAATTTCCGAATTAGAATACGAGGGAAATTAATATGATAGCAGTGCTGGTGTATGTTCAAAAAGTTGAGAAAAAATTTGTTACTACAGAGTCCTACGAGGAATAGAACAGCAAACAACAATTGGACACAAGGGATATAATTAATTTTTAGTGAAATAAAGTGTAGGCTCATTAATTGTCCTGTGATAACAGAGATTTATTTCCTTCCTAATGTTTTCCCTAAGGCCATTAATGTAACTGGACGTAGCAATTTACAGTTTTTTAAACAAGCATTATATACTAAATAACTCTTTAAGGCAGTTTTGGCTGCAAATCAGATTTACATTTAATAAGATTTATGTAATCCGATAAATTCACAAACGATGGGAGGAGCTCGTGCGATCCGTCGCGCGATCGGATTTACTAAATCCAGATTTACATCCAACATGTAAAGGACGTTAGAAAAAAATGACAAAATGTGATGAAATTCGATTTAAAGGAGTATTGGATTTATTTTTCTTTGTTTTGGTGTTTAGCTGGATTCAAGTTAAATCCAAAGCTAAATCCAATAATAAGTATGCAACAAAGCACCCCCTAAACCTGCCACGATACCTTGTCACACCTACAAATTCTTTTCCAAAAATTTAAAAGTTATTTGTTTGATTGTTAGTATTGTGATGACAGATGATTCATTTGAAGCTTATATTTCATCTGATGTAGTAATAGGACCATCATCATTGTAAACTTTCTTCCAAATTATTCGAGAAATTTAAAGCATATTTCATTAATCATGTCATAGTTAGCAAATTAGTTAACTAATATAATAAAATATTAGAAATTTTATCATAATTATAATTGACAAAAATCACATCATTACATATTATCATAATGAGAACTATCATAAATTCTCTATTCCCTATCCTCTACAAGAGATTTAAAAATCTCTTAACAGCTTCTAATATTTCTACTAAAACCATAGTTAAGGGTATTTCTACTTACATTAGATGCATCCATTATCATGATAATACTGTTATGCTAATTGAATACAATGAAAATAATATATGGATATCTAGTTAGATGACTAACAAGATCTGCAACCAACGCATTAAGCTAGATAATTTTATTGATAATCGAATATACTTACACAAATTTTATTAACAATTAAGTTCATCAAGGTGTCGAGATTTTTGAAAACTTCAATGTTCATATAATAGTTATGCATTGTTTAAGTGAGAAGTAAATATAACCCTCGTAAAAACTATTGCTCATGTATGATAAAGCATTGGGATTTGTGTAGTAGGTATTAAGGATGGTTTGAGTATCAGATTTGAATGATTTCATTCAAAAAGGTGTTAAGATTTCTTTCGATTCTGTATGTTGGTGTCGTGTTTATGGGTTGAATTAGAATAGAAAAAAAAATGAATTGCACGAGTTAATGGATAGAGGCTTGACTTTGATTCAAAAGTTTGGGTATTTGATGTGGTGATGATGTAGTGGTTCTTGTTAAATGGATGGCATGAATGCAATACATAGGATTACTTCTAGCAAAATAGAAAGTTACTTAAGAAGAAATAAAAAAGATAATAATTTAAAAAAGAATGAAATTAACATATACTAAGAAATTTGATTCAAAAATAACAATCTTAACTGTAATAATCTAAATCAACTCTTTAATGCCAATTCGATGTAATGAAGCTTTGAAAAAAATAAAAAAACATAACAAAGAACATGAAGGGGAAAAAAAAAAGAGATAAGAGTAATAAAATAAGCTAACATCATGTGCAACCCACTTAGCCCAATTGTTGGATGCTTCGTCTCCAACCATATGATCTTGTGTTCAAGACCAACTACATTCGGGTGTATGCATGAGTTTAAGAAAAAAAGCAAGCCTCAAGCTTTTAGAAGACTATGTCTCTTGAAAGAATTATGGCTTTATATTTGATTAATGATCAAATTCCATAAAAGATGCTGAAGAAAGATCTTAACATTCACAATAAGAATTTTATTCATTTAATAAATTATCATATTTATAGATAATAAATAAATAAATAAATAAATGCTAGCCTATGGCTATAACTTAATGATAAAAACAAGAATAATAAAAAAAAAACAATAAAATTTAAAATAAAACTCAAATATGCATGATAACATACAACAACAACAACACGACGACAACAAGCCTTTATCCCACTAAGTGGAGTCAACTACATGAATCATTTTTCTCCATTGTGTCTTATTGAGTGTCATATTTTCATTTAATTCTAATAAATTAAAATTATTTTTTAAACAACATGCCCCCAAGTCTTCTTAGCTTTGCACCTACCTTTTTTAGCATATGTCAAATCTAAAACATCAAATTTCCTAATAGAGTCATTAGATGATCGACGTTTAATGTGACCAAACGATCTAAGGAGAGACTAATTTTTTTTTGCCACTGGAGCTACAAATCTAAAAATTCGAAATTTATAATCAAATCAAGACATGCAAGTTATCCGTGTTCTAAAATGGAAACGGAATAGGAGAAAAAAGAAACAACCACAAAGGCACAAACAATTGATATGGGCAACAAAATGAGTTTGAGTCAGACATTTCAATGAATTCAATGTCAAAGCAAATTCATTAAAAATATTACGAGTTAAAAGTGAAAGGTTGGAAAATTTTGTGCACTTTTAGTAATAAGTTAGCAAAAAAGAAACAATACTTCTACATCATTACCTTTATCCAAAAAATAGTGGTCATATTTATGATTCCATAATTTTGATCTCTACTACCTCAACACTACACCATCTGAAACCCCTTACAATAGTAAGAAGATGATTTGCCCTTCATATTGGCACATTATCCATTATTCATTGTACACATCCTATTCAGTAAGTCTATTTTTTAATATCTCATATTTAATAGATAATGATCTCACTACCACAATAATATAATCACTTCCCAATACATTAATCTCAATCTTTTCACATCCTATATAATAAAATTAATAAATAATTATTAAGGGTTTTTACGCACAGAGAACTTAAAGCGCATGTATTTACATCTATCACACCTAAACCTTTATATTTAGGTATATCGCACCTAAAATCATCCATTAAAAAAAAATAGCAATACCTCTCTATATTAGCTTCTCCATTTAGCGTCATGGAACACAAGAAGTGCAAAAAAATCTCACCCGAAATCTCTATTGTACAATAGACGAGCAAATCATTCCACCAAAAGCCCAAGTAATCCTATGAATTGCCTAGTTTAGGCATCTAAGAACAAGGGAAAATTCTCTCTTCAAGGTTCAAAGAACAAAAAATTAATATGTATTAGCTCTGGTCACCAAAATTCTTTGATCTTCTCTTATAGAGATGATTGAGCTCTCCCAAAGCTCAGTTCACCAATTGATATTGATTATGATGATTTAAAGGTCCAATCCCTTGCATTTATCGCTCTTTCCTATAAATATGTTCTTTTGCCAGACCTTCTGAAACCTCGCCTCTATTAATAAAGAAAAGCTTGCAAACACTAGTATAATACCAAAGTTAACCCAAACCACAATAGAGAAAGCAAATGTTATTATTCCAAAGCAAATAAGACTACAGGTAAAGACACTTGAAAAAAGAAAACAATGGCACAATCACAAATCCCTACCACGGCGAGGTTCGAAGGTGGTGGTTTGTTGATCAAGGTTTTAGAAACTGAGACTTGTAGAAGGTAGGGTGACCCAGGATAGTTGGAAGAGGCGACAACAAGTAGAGCAAGGGTTGAAGTGGTGGCAACAAGCAAGAAAGGGGTGGTCCCAAGCAATAAGTGGTCTAGAATGGCACGACAGTGTGCAGGTGGAAGGTTGGAGGGTGGCAACTAGCAAGAGAGGGGTAGTTGGTGGCTCTAGGGATCAGGTAGGAAGGTAAGGAGGGCGGCAACAAAGAGTGAAAGGAAGGACAAACAAACCTGGGAGAAGATACAGTTGGAGCACCTTCTCACCGTCAGATATAGACCTAGAATGGGAAAACGGGAGCTCGAAGACTTGACAGTAATATGAAAGCAAAATCTAAACTAAGAGCACAAAGAACACCTATAAATACTATTAGGGGATCAAGGATTGTTCTAATTATGTTAGGCGGTTATTTTCAACCCCCAGGAGGTCGGTCGAACTCTTGCTCCACTTCTAGACCGGTCAAATTGGCCAGTTCAGTCTCCCCGCTCCCACCTCTTATCTTTATGCCCTATCAGTCTCCCATAATTGGGGGAGTTTCGACCTCACTTATCGAAACTTCTATGTACTCACAGTATGTAGTTAAATCTGATGCGTTGAAGGTAGCAGAGATGTTATAATCCCCAGGTAAATAAATCTTGCACGCGTTGTCACTCAACTTCCTAAAGATTCCGAAAAGCCCGTCTGCTCTGAGCTTGAGTTTTCATAACGATGTTTCAAAAAATCTCTCTTTCTTCAGTCTGATAAACACTAAATCTTCCTTCTGGAAGGTCACTTTTTTCCTGAATTTATTTGCTTGCTTCTGGTACTAGTGATTCTGTTTGACGATCTCTTTCCCAACCAATTTCCTAAACTCGCGGCCTCAACATCCCCACTAATCTCTTACGAAGGAAGAATTAGTACTAACTCAACCGAAGTGAGAGGATTGTGCCCATACACGATCTAAAAAGACGTGTCCTGTAGTCTGGCTTACACATCTGTTGTAAGCAAATTTGGCTTGGGCTAGTACCAAATTCCACTGCTTGATGTTCTTTCCACAGGCTCCTGTTCTCCGCTTCTATTTGACCATCTGTTCGACAGCTGAATTGGAGTTTGTACCAAGTTTTTCCATGGAATTCTTCATAAGTGACTCAAGAATTTGACGTCCCTATAAGAAGTAATAGTCGAGGAAATTCCAAACGCCATCACAATTTCCTTAAAGTACAAATCAACTACATGGACGTGTCTAGCATCTTGTGGCACAACACGACATGAGCCATCTTCGAGAATCTGTCAAACACGACCATTACTAAATTTATGATCTACTATGTCCTCGGAAAATCCACCACAAAAATCATATTGATGTCCCCCTAAGAGGAATCTAGTACCGGTAGCAATATGTACAACCCTATATTTTGCCCTCAGGTCTTGGCCAAGCGGCAAACTTTGCATTGGTAGATGTATAACTCTACATCTCTCGCAAGAGTGGCCATAAAAAGTATTTCTTCACTAGTGTGAGGGACCTATCTCTGCCAAAATGTCTTGCTAGTCCTCGTTTTGACTCTCTTGGATGATGGTTCCCGATGAATAACTAGGCACACAACTTGTTCTGATGGAACAAGTAACCATCATCTCATTGGTATGGCCCTATGGCCTCTCTTGAAATTGCTCCCAAATTTTCCAGAAATTCTCATTTGTTAAGTACAACTCCTTCACGACCTCAAATCCCATCATTATAAATTGCAAAGAGTTAATCAGAAAATGGTGACGGCTCAAGACATTGGCTACGCAATTCTGACTTTCAATCTTGTGCTTGAGCACAAACTAGAGTAACATCATGAACTCAATCCAGGAAGCATGTCTACCCTTCAACTGGTTCGACCAACTCGCATTTAATCTGAAGCTGCTCCAATTGTAATGTGAAGTAATTCACTGATAGGTCTCTCTGTTGTAAGGGATGGAGTCTCAAAAACATATCATGACGATAGTGGTGTGGTAATTATTTACTTTGCATCTTCTTTCCCATCTTCCACCATCTAGTAATCTTGTCACGTCTCTCCTTTTTTTACCTCTGCAAAATTTTCTACCACAAAGAAGCGCTTTTTTTTAATTTGATGGTCGATGAGCTTAACCCTTATGCCTTCTGGCACCTCTTTGCACTCCAACATTCTCTCAATTGACTATAACCATTCAAGGAAATCATTTGGATCCATCCCTCCTTCGAATTTTGGTAGATCCACCTTCACTCTGAAATCTCTATTCTCCATTTCTTCCTCCCCTCTCGGTCTTCTTCGATAATAAATTCCAAAGCGTTGTGGTTTGTCCACATCACTAAAATCTTCCATATGAAAGGGGTTCAAATTCTCGTCTCTTTCTCCCATTCGACTCTCTGTATCACGATTTAGAGTAATTTCCCCTGGGTGTCGTCATCAGTCTCTGTAAGCCTCTGCTGAAGTTGGCTGATTTCACATTGTATCTCTTCCAAGGTAAGTTTTGGCATATATCTATTTGGTGGCATGAGTAAGGTTTGGATTTGTAAGAATAGAAAAAATTTTGGGGGTGATATGAAAAGAATGTCAGAAATCTTAGGATAGGACTTAGGTTTGGTTGGCTGTGATATCAATTGATACAGAAGTTAATACAAACTACAATAGAAAAAGCAAATATTATTATTCCAAAGAAAATAGGGTTAGAAGCAAAGATACTCTAAATAAAAAAAGACCTAAACACAAATACACAATAGGGCGTGGTTCGAAGGTGGTGGGATGCACATCAAGGTGGTGGAAACTGAGAGCTGTAGATGGAAGGGTGGCCTAGAGACATCTAGCGGAAGGTTATCAGATGGTTAGACAACAAGCAAAAGAGGGTTGGAAGTGGCGACAACAAGCAAGGTAGGGCTGAAGGAGCGGCAGCAAGCAAGATAGGGGTTGTAAGGGGTGGCAACAAGTCGTAAGTGGTATGGAAGGGCACTACAACAAGCTGGTTGAAGGTTGGAGGGTGACAACAAGCAAGAGGGGCGGCGGGTGGTTCTGACCAATGGCTAGATACATACCACGTCGGGACGTTTTACAGCAAGAGCACTATCTCGCGTCGGATATAACCCTAGGAGGGGAAAACATGATGCAAGAGGTTGTCTTTCAGATAAAAAATTAAACCTAAAATACACAAAACACTTATAAATACTATTAGGCAACCAACGAGGGCTCCGATTATGGATCTAATAATCTTATACAGCAATTTCCGACCAGTCCAAATGGTTGATTCAATTTTCTCGCCCCTCCCTCTTGTCCTTACACGCCCGTCATTGCACAAACCAATCAAGCTTGGAAATTGAAAGCGCCGCATTCATGATCTCTTTTCATGTGCAAGTGCAGCAGCAATTTTCGAAACATTTTCTTCGTCAAAGGCAGCGGATAAGGGGCAGAACCTACTTCCTTTTAGAAGAGGTGAGGTCCCAGGTAGTCCAGCTTCCACTTTCGGAGTCTCTGCAAGGGCAATAGTTTCGACAGCCCTTATCTTCTTAGGGTCTGCTTGGGGCAGCTGCAGCATATCCAGATAAGTTGTGTATCTGCAGTTGATCCTGATAAGTTGTTTATCTGTTTGGTTCGTGCGTTTGGAACAGCTGATTTGCAGTTGTTTGTGAATAAAAGACCATTTTGCCCCTGAACTGAATAAACTATTAAGTTGTTTGGTTTCTGCGGTTTGGAAACAACTGATTTGCAGCTGTTGGTGGAAAAATGACGATTTCAGCCATGCATAGTGGAGTTGTTTGCAACAGTAATATAATGAGAACAAATTCAATATACTAAAATTCAAAAAAACACAACATAATAGTTCAAAGGAAAAAAAAAAGATATACTCCTTGCTCAATGGAGACTATCTACAGATCTATAAAAAAACAAAAAATGTAACAAAATTACACTAAAAATTATGATAACATTCATTTTAAAATATAGAAGGGGCATGTCTGATGCAACATTCTCTGGTTGGGATGTTGTCGAACCCCGAGCAACGCTGCCGGTTGGGATATTGTCGAGCCCCGATCGCTATAAGCAGTGGAATAGGATGGAATGTCTGCCCACCTAAAGAACTGACACATGTTTGTTGTAACACCAGTTAATTTCTGTTAATAGGATATCAAACAATCTTTCATTATCATTTGATCCATCCTCGAAGTCATAACATGGCTGCACGGGTTGCCAGGGAATTGTGAAGTCCCACACAAGCCATGACCATTCAAAAAAAGGTGTTATGCTACACTCCCCAGAATTGTGCAGCTTATTTTGAATGTCTCCTTGTTCAAGGACTGTCATATATCTCTACAATGTGTGGAATTCCTAGTTGATAAAATGACAGCAGTTGTTTTCCTTCAGATGAGGAATTCATGGTGTTTTGAGTTATTGGATTCTAGGATTCTAATTGTTGCTATAGTCATCAAAATTTTCATCATATCATATCAGAAACCATACTCTGTAACACAAGAGGCTGTAGCAGTGCAGTTATCAGTGTATAATAAAACATATTTAATGTGCTTAAAAAGAAATAAACTACCATATATCATAACCACGGTGCCCAAAAAACATATTTAAGAAATAAACTGTCAATTTCAAGCAAAGATCGTGTTGACAATAGAAACCAAAATTAAACAATAAATTTCTATGTGCTTAAAAAGAAATAAATTATAACACAAGCCAAAGTATAAATTCCACAACACTTTTAGAACAATATAATTCTTACATTCTTAATTTTTTAAGAAATCTTCAATAATAAATGAAAATTATGGAGAAAAGAGAAGAAGGAAACAGATTCTACAAAAAGTTTAATGCGAATGAGAGGTAGAAGGAAACACATTCTACAAAAATTTTAATGCGAATGAGAGGTAGAAGGAAACACAGGTGAAATTCTATGCATGGAGGATTTACCCTCCATTTCTTTGCTCTGTGGATTCTAATTATACATTTGTTCGAACAGGAGTGCAAATATATGTTCAATTTCAATCCATGCAAGGAAAATCTCACTATGAACACTATGATTTCAGTACATATTGTTTCCATGTCAATTTAAAACAGTTAAAATTTAACTAAACATTAGAAAAAGAACAGTTTAATAAATTTGGTGCAGAAGACATAAATTCATTCTAAACCAATGCAACGGAACAAATAACCAAAAAAAATAACATCAGCACACAAAAAATAAGAGTTCTTCCCTCGGATACAAAGCAGTGACAACAACTGCTGATGGTTTGGGCGACAATATTTCCTGGTAAGGACAAAAAATAGAGCAGGATCTCAACTCCCATCAACACACAGACAAACCTACTCAAGATATCAATCAACAAAACATCAAAAAAAAAAAAAACCAACAGAGGTAAAGAACCAAATCGAATCGGAACAGTTCGACGAAACGAGAAGAAAAAGAAATCATAAGGGTCTTCAAGTTCTCGCTTGGCTTTCGACAGAGGAGCAACGGAGGTAGGGCAGAGGAGTGACGGCTAGTTTTCGGCAGAGGAGCGACGCTTCTAGGGCAAACGAGCGAGGCCACGGGCGTAAATGAAAGGGCGAACGCGGATGGCGAACGCGGATCGCGGGTATAACCCCGCGGTCCACGTCGCATGTAAATAAAAAACGTCCTATCCTAAAACGCATCTTAAACGTGAGAAACAAACACTACGGCGACGTTTTGAAAACGTCGCCCACAGTTTTAATTTGCCTCAAACGGGCCCTCAATCTTTGCTATCTTTCGGTTTATGTTTCTCTTTTGCGTTCGGGTCAGAGATGCGGACCTCGAGCTAGACCCAATTTCAAAAACAGAAGGAACTGAAGTAAAAGCCAAACTCTTTACAACAAACGGTTCGTGACCACCAAAACACCCTTCCTTTTGACTGATGTTAGAGTAACAACAGGTGCGGGGGCAACCAAACTAGTAGTAGTGGCAGAAGCCGTCTTGGGAGCAATCCCAACGGCCCTAGCGACAGACTTTGCAGCGATGGTGGAATTCTTTTCAACCAACACTGTCTTTAAAGAGGGGAATTCTTCGGCGGACCTTAGGTTAAGCTCCACAACAGGCTCAACGGGCCTATCCGCCTCAGAATTTACCACAGCGACAACGACGTTTCCGAACTTGACTTAGGTGTCGTCAATTCCTTGCCCGAACTTGATAACTGATCCGCCGAGCAGCTCATTCTTGTTAACGGCCAAATCCATTCCGGTGGCGAAGGATAAGATCAGTTTTAGCAAAGACATTTTCTGTAATTAGAAAAGATTCAAAACATTAGTCTCCTCCCATGCTCTTTTATCCTAACAATATTTTTTGAAGCGAATGCCGAAA
>NEWO01000244.1:309784-335210 GCA_003013225.1 Phalaenopsis aphrodite | reverse complement strand
CCTCCCCTAGTTTCTCTTCATTTGGATTCCTCACAATGTTCCAGATTTGAGTCTTTCCCCTTTCACACCTTCTTAATCCGATTTCGTTGAAAAGTCCTATCCTTTTGACCTCTTTGAAGACATTATCCCCTGATTTTTATCGAGAGTTTTCTTAGGTGACTTCGGTCATTTAAGATGTAATTAACTATAGGGGCTTGCCCTTATAGGGAGCTTTTCCGAACCCAGCTTAAAATAAACCCTATTTAATTTTTTGTATTAAATAGAGGAACTTGTCGGCAAATAAAATAGTTTCGCAGACCCAAACGGATGTCATATCTTTCTTAGTTTATTTGATCGAGCCTCACCCTCAAGTTTTGTGTTTATCCCTCGGGGTAGATACAAGATTTGAGGTGGAGCGTTCTTTCATTTAAAATTATGAAAAATATGAGGTCAGTTTGATTTCATATTTTTTCTAAAATTATATATATATATGTAAATTAAAAAGTCCTCCCGAAGCGGGCGACGAGATTTCGATTCCGGCTGCCGACAGCTTCTTACGGGCGACCCCCAAACATAACTTCCTCCCCTTTTAAGCGCCGACAACTAAGTCCCGGGATTGGTCCCGATGTCGTAGGATGAAATATTATTTCACTCTACCACCAAATGTCTTTATCAACAAGACCTAAAAGCCCAAAAAGACCATCCAACTTACGACCTTGTTCGATGGTTTCATATATAGCCGCAATTATATATGTGCACTTATATTTCGGACATAAGCGCCTAAAACCCAAACCAAGAAGCAAGACAAGTGAACTAAAAAAAAAAAAAAACAAAAGGAGACTAACCCGCCTCCAAAATTAATTTAAAAAGAAAATCCAAAGTGATAGGAGGGTTAGCCTAAAATATTCAATCTGTGAGACTCCTTGATTGAGCGATGAAATGGGGCAAGCCCCCAATGCTAACTCCAACACATCTCTAAAAGACATATTATAGAGGACTTCAGGCTGCCTCCAAATTTTTCCTCGACAAAGATCATAAAGAATTTTTTTTTATTTTTTCTTCTTTTTTTTCTGTTTTTTTTTTTTGCGATCAATTTAGCCCAAAGAAGTGGGCCTTGAACTATCTCCAAGAATTTCATAGATCATTCCTCGAAAAGGGGCACTTGAATTCTTTCAAACAACAAGAATTGAAATATTTCATTTCACAAATATTAAAGCATTCAATTCCACTTTGAACCAAAAGTTACCAAAACTTCCATAGAGACATAAACTCAACACAACACAAAGGAACCCAAGCAGTTGCTCTCGGGTAGGGGCAGCAGGAGGAGCCACCCAGCCAACAAGCTCAAGGGAAAGGGCGGCCAGGGAGTAGACCAAACCCAAGCCAACATCCAACAAGGCTCACGAGCAGGGACAACAAAGAGGGCTAGCTGAACTACAAACAAAAGAGGGCCAGTTGATCCCCAAACAAACACCCAACAGACTCATAGGCAGGGATAACAAAGAGGGTCAACTGAGCCCCAAACAAACACCCAACTGACTCACGGGCAGGTACAGCAAAGAGGGCCAGCTGGGCCCCAAACAAACAGGGACAAAACAACATAATCAGATGCTTTCAAGTAGGAGCAGCAAAGGGAAGCAACCAGCCCTAGCACACACAAGAGAACCATCATCAGGAAGGCTCAGGACCAGGAGGAGCAAAACAGGGCCCCAAAACAAGGCTTCTAAGAGCTCCAAAATCAAACATCACCATTTGCAGGAGTTTCGAACAAAGGAGCAACAAGGAACAAAGCTAAACCCCCTAAAATCAGCCTTTTCAAAGCCTCAAAACCAATATTCTAGCTGCACCAGTATTTCGAATAGGGAAGACAGCCAAGGGGGGCAAACCAAGCCCCAAAAGCAAATTCTATAATGTCTCAGAAAACCAAATTCCAGCTGCATATGCATTCCGAACATAAAAGACGACGAACATAGCCCCAAAGCCAAACCTCCAAAAGCCCCAAAATTAAATAAAAGTCACATGAATATGCTTCAAACAGAGGGGGTTAATAGAGAAGCACAAAACAAAGCCTCCAAAGTAAAATTTTCAAAAGCCTCAATGTTAAATCAACACAAGGAAAACTACAGCCCAGAAGGCTAAAACAACCCTCAAACTTCTATACACAGGTATAGATGTGATAGGAAAATAAGAAGAAAGCTTGCACATGCATAAAAATTGAACCATGCCTTTCTGATAATTCTACATTTCCAGTTAAAAATCATTGAGGATTTAAAACAGACCCAGTAATATGCAGCATTTAAACTAAAGCCACAGAAACATTAAAAACTTAACCGCTAAAGAGCAGCCTCAGTATGACGTACCAGCAGAACAATTAAAAGTTCACATGCATGTAGTCCCTGTCGAGCAAAGAGGAAAACAACACATAGCCTCTGTCGAGCAGAGGGGAGAACAAAGAAGGAGAAGAGAATTTACCTTGCCTTAGTTTTTGTAAAACAACAGAAGAAAATCACAAGACTTCCCAAACACCAAGCTCATAGGCACGAGAAGCAATTCCGGCAGAGTCTCCCCAAGCTCCCAATTTTCGTAACCTCACAGAATGCCCCCCATCCCCCCCCCCCCCCCCGGGGCTTTTATAGTCGCAGAAGAGAGGGGAGAAGAGCGGAGAAACTACCCTGGGTGAGGCTAAACCAAAGCTCGACCCCGTCGAAAGAAAAGAAACATCGCAACCAGAGCCATAGAGGGAGAAGCCATCGGGAAGAAGAAAAATTGCCGCATTCGTGAACCCAGGGAACACGAGCGCCGGAGTCAACTTACCCTGAAAGAGCTTCCAGCGCAACAAGATGAAGCAGAAAATGCTTCGGGAAGAAACGACTTGAGCATAGAGTATCGAGAGGGAAAAGGGAGTCAACTCCTTGTCACGCGAAGAGGTAAATGAACCAAGAGACGCGCGACTAGGGCTCAGCTCAGGCCCAGGCACGAAGAAGGGGACGGGACCAAAGGCGGAGGAGGCAAATTAGGAATTTTTGGAAGATTAAAAACCCACATCCCCTTCCTACTTTATATCTTTATATATATATATATATATATATATTAAAAATAAAAAATAATATATTCAAATTTCTCCAATTCGCGCACAATTCGACCTTGCCCCAAACATATCAAGAATGGATGTCTCCCTTAGCTAAATTCGACGTCCCGGACGTGCCGGTGCGGTCTGTTTTGTTATCTGGGGTCACACGGGCTACCTCGTCGGCGGTTGGATTGAAAACACGTAGAACTCAAATCTCCACGAAAGTCTTGCTCGTGATCGATTGTTCCAGGAATCTATTCGAGTTTGATCAATCACGGGGCCTTCTACAGGTGCAAATGATGTGAATTTCGATAATAATGTGTATCGAATGCGTGAATTGTAATATTCGTGCATCGTGAGTATGCGTAGACGACACGAAGGGTTTCCTAAGGCTTTAGGTCCTATGAATACTCGACTCGAGTTTCGTCGCACTGGTTTTAATTAACTCAACTAAGTGTTGAGGATTTAGAACCAGTCACATGAAACTACGAAGTGTCAAGAAGTGGCTCGAATTTCTAGTTGGTGGGGGTATCAGACTAGTCCTCTAAGAGAATCGGTAAGAAACTCTAAGGCTATATCCTAGGCTCTAATAAAAGAAAGAGACCTCACTAAAAATGAGGTCAACATTATGCATCTAGAACATGCCAAAATTCCTAAATGCATCAGTGTCCACTAACAATCATATACAAAAATATAGAAGATTATTTTCTTAAATTAGCATAAGATTATTTCACATGATTCGACGGAGCAACCCTACGACGAGTTTCAACATGCTCATCTCGAGCTCGTCGTCTAGTATAGACAACCTGGAGCTTATAAACAACATAGAGTTTCATGAAATTCGGCTAAAAACATGATTAAACCAAAAACAAGACTTAAGTGCCAAAACATACCTCAAAAGGATTGTTCAACATAAATCGCCCTTCTGAAACAAGCTAATCTTCGTCGTATCACCTCTAACTTAACTTCCCATTCCCTAAAATCATGTTAAAACGCTTTCGGAAGCCGTCAAAATGATTACGACACTTCTAACACACAATCGGCGTTTCTGCCGGTTACCAGAAATGAGAAAAATATCAAAAACAAGGCAAACTTCAATTCAGAAGTGAGACGAAGAAATGAATGCTTAGAATTGTGTAGGATATGGATTCACACAATAAAATTCCACCCCGAAGTCCAAAATCATGCTCTGCGGCACTTGGGTAGCCGTCCACCCCTTGCTGTTCGCGACTCAGCTCACGGTGTTCACCCTTATTACAGTGGTCTGAGCGTGAGAGTCATGGGAGCCTTCCAGTCGGCTATCTGCCGCGTGAAACGCAACAAGTAGAGGGGAATGGGAGACAAAAATTGAGAAAAGGGGAGGATTTCGAAACTCGCATCTATCCTAATCGACATAACACAAAAGAAATAAAAGGCATAAGTCGGTGGCTACAATAACAGAGTGATTAGGGAGAAAAATTAGTATTTCATTAAATTTTAGTAAAATTAATTTAATTTATAAATTCAACAATTTATATCTCCCAGTCCATTCATTATTCATGCATGTTGCTTTATATGAAATTGATCGATTTTATGCGTAGAATTTAATAAAATTATTTCGATCAAATTCCGGGAGATGAAATTTTATGGGGTATTTTACGAATCGTGTCGATCCTACTAAATTTCTTGAAATTTGGGCATCACAAAAGCAGCCTCAGAAGCATAAAGAGATGATGCATGATATGCATCCTGCTGGAACAAATTCTCAGATAATAAACAATATGATTTTGCTAGTACAGCACCAGTGAAACCGACAGCCTATAAAGTACAGGTGACAGAAAAAGTAACGGAGGAGAACCGAAATTCTATTTTTGTATTTATTAGATAATTTCATGTGCTATATATAAGTAAATATAAGGATTTAGGTGTGATATATGTAAAAACATGTGTTTTGAGTGCTTTGTATGTAAAACCCCTAATTATTATGAAACCATCTAAAACTATATAAGATGGCAACAACAAGTTCAAGCTATTAATGCCAATAAGTGCTAATGGAAAAAAAAAGGTGTATCATGTATGAGCAATTAGATTATAAAAAAAAGGTAAAACTTGAAGTAACCTAAAATACCAGCTAATTTACTGCTGTTTGACTTCACTAAACCCCATCTCAAGTCAGCATGTCTTCTAAAATGAAGAAATCTTAAACTGAATATGAGGAACAAAAATTAAATTTAAGGATTCGTTAAGTGAACCTCCGAGTTAGAGTCAACATGTGAGGGTTTCATTTCTCTGTCCTTTTCTGAAGCTGCTGTTCTGCGGTCTGCATTTCTCCCTAGGGTTCCTTTCCCCTCATCAGGTGTAGATTTCAGAACAGCTTTACCCTTTCCTTTTGAAGAGCTTGCATTTCCATCACAAGATTCCTTTCCCGCTGTACCTCCTATGATTAGTGATGATCTAGATCTTGTTGTAGGACGATGAATTGACACAGGAGTCGACTTGCCTGGTGATGAAGCACTGCCTCCGTTAGCTGAGGCACCTGCATCAGGATTTCCAACTGCTGAGAAAATCTTCTGTGCAGAGTCATTCCTTTGGACCCTTGGCCAAAGAAACTCTTCAACAGCTGCTAGAGTCGCCAGAGGATCAATGAGTACAACACTGGAAGAATAATCACGCAGAGACTTTTCACCTTGTGCTCTATGTAAGCGCAACTTAAAGGGCTGTGACAATGCACCAAGACCAGAAGAAAGACGAGCACTCCCACCACTAGATGATCTAGACGGGTGGCTAAGTACAACAGGAAAACGCTCCAAAGAAGATAAAGCATTTTGAAGCTTTTGAACCAAGAAGCTCATAGGAACTTCATTCCCTTCCTTAACACCAACAGGAAGAGCAAGTTTTATGAAAGACTTGTACCTTATAAGAGCTTGCTGACGAAGGGCAGATAGGTTAGCCTCTGAAACTCTATCTTTCCCGAATGTTCCACATGAAAAATAATTCAGCAAAGCTACAACAACACCACTGCCAATGAACTCAAAAGTTGATACACCATTCCCTTTACAAAGCACCGTCAACAACTCAGAAATAACACCATCAAGGTCCCCCTCCAAACTTGCAGAAGTATCAAATGAAATAGCTCCACAGGCCTTCGATTTTCCCTTAGCTTTAAACTTCACAACATCAGCATTTGCATTCAATTTTGAACAAAGACTTCTCAAAAGAAAAAGATCCTCAGTGACACCAACTTTAGTAGCACCTGAAACAGCAGGAAAGTGTTTGTCTTTAAAAGCTTTGGCAAAGTTACTCACAGTGGCCCTAATGCTATTATTGGCAACTGGAGCCTGTGATAATGGTGTTGAACTAGCAGTTCCATCTGCCATAACTTTTGCTTCATCCAACAAACCGCCATCTGTGTTAGTAAGTCCACTATGCCGTCGATGTCGCCGAGAACGAGATGAGATGGGATCAGCATCCTTCTCAGGGAGGAATGATTGAGAAGGAACACTGGTTGAAGAATCTGAAACTACGAGAGCATCAATAGCATGGATGACCCCTTCCCTCACAAATTTTTCTGCAAAAATATCAGGAAGCTTGTCCATAAGAATATCTGCTATCTGAAGAGCAGGAATCAGCACCTGCGGGTCTTTCCAAGCCAAAACTCCAGCTAAGAAGCTGTAAGAAAAGAAGAAATGAGCATATAATTGTTGGATAAGAAGAAAGTTTATGCTACAGTAGAACATGTTGATGGTAAAAAAGTGGTCAAAATTTGCCAAAAACCTTGATATGTTTGTTGCATTAAGCAAAGATGGAATCATCTCAGCAGAGCTAAAGTACATAAGTTTCCCAATGACTGAAAGACATCTATGCCGAATCGGACCATTTACACTGGAACCATATATCTGGTCAACAATGACAATACAGATGGACAGGACCATGTTAAAGGATAGAAAATATCAACCTCATTAAATAATAAAAGGTAGAGAAATAGAGAAAAATAATGCTTGATAAAGCACAAACCTGGGTCAAAATAGGAAGCAAGTCCATTCCAAACTGCTGCAGGAGTTCAGATTTATCTTGCAATAACTTTTCATGAGAAGATATTTCATCAGTTGTTCTATGAGTCTCCTGCTTCCCTGAAGAGCTGCAAGAGATTTTCTTTCCAGCTGATCCTTTCCCAAAAACATTAGAATAAATCGGGAGGGAAACAGTTCCTTTTGGCAAAGGTGGAAGAAGCTCATCCGCAAGGTTAACTATCTCATAAATCTGAGATGCATGACAAAAATTAATCAAAAAAACAAAATTACAAGAGATGTAAAAGATTATAAAAAATGTTACCAGGCATCTCATTGTTAGTAATTAGGGAGGCTGATTTTCAATTTGTGACAAAGTCTGAGTCAAACTCAACTTCTAGCTTAAGCTTGTCAAACAGATTTTGAATGCTCAAGTCCACATATGCAAGTTCCCATGCTCCATAAAATAAACCAACCATTAAGCCTGTGCCTTGTATGTATTTATATTTGCAATTATGCTACATTCTTTTTATTACTATTATTATAGCCAATAAACTTTAATCAGAAAAAACTGTAATTGTTGGCCCCTAGACGTGTTGATCTTAGGTCGACATCTTATCAAACAATATACATGCTAAAATTCATAAAATGAATCTGAATTTGATAAAGCACTAGGTGCCTCATAGAAGTGAGATGTAACTACTAATTCAACTATTTTGAGAAATAGCCAAGAGTTTGCAAGGACATGGCCTTTTAAGTAGCTTGCAAAATTTAACTAATGGTGGTGAAAATAGGCAAGAGAACAAATGAAATGTCATAATATAAATCAATCATCATAAAAAAAACAAGCAAGTTTTGATTAAGTTTAAAACAAAGATTAAATTTGCTACATAGAAGATGAAATCTTCAAATGAGAAGATGAGATCTGATAGGCACAAATAATTAAAAGAAGAATAAATATTGCTTAGAAGGAGCTAAATGGAAATAGAAAATAAATCATGACATTTAAAAAAGGGTTAGTATGATTGCAATCAAGTCCATTATTATAGAGATATTATAAATGTAATCAATGCTTATATTCATCAACTTGGCTTAGAAGATAGTTTAAAGAATCAAATTTGCAAAAAGATAAAAGAGTTATTATAATACATACCCGCCATGTTATTATGTGGAGTCTGATTGTTTTAATATATTGTTCATTTAGAGCCCTCAATTTTGTCGATCAATCTTAATGATGAGTTTGTTGGGGTTACGATCGTGCCCCTTGTATTGTTTTAATATATATATATATATATATATATATATATATATATATATATATATATATATATATATATATATATATATATATATATATATATATATATATATGCTAATTTTTCCCTTGAAATATGCAGATAGCAATAAGTTAAAACAAAAGGTTTACAAAATATGTAGAAGCTATACCCCTTGGGCATGAACAAAATGAACCCTATCCTCTTTACAAGCCAAAAAGAGAGGATCTATATCACTTACTTTAGTCAATATAAAATCCCTATCTATAGCCATTTTGACACCAATATTAGTCGTGTCGCCATTGCTCTTGAACATATGTGAAAATTGACTTGCTTAAATATGAGCAAGAAGCCAAAATTTGGATTAACGGAAGTCGGTTGCCTGCATTGTCGCTTGTCCAAGTTGTTCCTAAAATAGTCCATGACAATGGAATTGTTTCTTTCTATGATAAGTCCTTAGCATTCACCCATCCAATCCTCGATAAATTGACAAAGAGAGGAGACCACAATCATCTCCACCAGAGCACTATCCCAATGGATAAGTTGTTGTCACATGGATGCCTTGATTAGCTCCTCCTTCCATTCCGAATAATGATCCCAATACCCGCCGCACCTGAAAGTTGCAAACCATCAACATTCATTTTGATCCAACTTGAAGGGGGAGGGGGCCAAAAAGAGCAAAAAACAACCTGACCAACTAGTTAGCACCCAAGTGCTCTGAAAAAGGGAAAAAGTTCCTCGACGCCATACCAACATCGCCCTAACGAGCCAACAGTGCCCAAGCGACTGAATGACAGCACCGCTATGCCCAATCCAGATTCAAAACCCAAAAGTATGAAACTGCAGCGCCCTTTAGAGCATCACGGTGCTCGAGCAATAGTAACTGACCTTTGACAATTTTTCACTTAAAGCTTTGGTTCTGTTGAGAAGGATGTGTTATGATTTCAAATTTTATTGTGCAAAAGAGAGGAGAGGAGTGTCCTCGAGTGTTCCAAATTGTGAAGAGGCTTGAGTGTATTTTAAATTATATGATTCTCCTCATCTTACTCACAGTGGATTTCTTGACGTGATGTCGATATGTGATTTTTTTCCTGTTCTCGAGTTTTTCCACATTAAATCTCGTGTTTTCTGCAATTTTCTTATTTTGTGTGAGTTTTTCCACGTTAAATCTTCTGGTTTTTGTGATTTTCTTGTTCTTTTGCACTTTTTCTTGAATATTTTCTTTAGATTGCTTGAAACAATTTTCATGACTTACATCTCCCAATAACACCTAAGAAAGAATATACATTGAGAGGACTCAAAATGAGCATGTAGATTTTAATAGGTTCAATTATGTGAGGATTCACAATGTATACAAAATAGATAATAACATGACTAAAAAAAATTAAAACTACATGGTTACACAAATTTAAATGAAGTTTATTTTGAGCTCTGGCCCCAAACTCAAACCGGATTTGAAGTCGATTTTGAGTTTTTTAAACTTCCTCAAATACATTTCGAGTAAATTTAAACAAAATATTTTCATAAAATATATAGTAGGCAGTATGACAGAATATCCAAAATTTCATTAGTAACATTATTAATTTCAATTTAACTTGAATGATTTTGATCTTAAGTCGAGCTGGAATCAAAATTTTCAAGCTTAATTTGAGCCAAAAATGTTAATGTACTCAACAACTCTAGGTATTAGCAACATTGGAATTGTCGATGCCTTCATCAAGCTTTGTCGCCCCCACCGTTACAACACTACCTTATTTGCACTTCATTCATACCACCTAGTCGACGTATGGCGCCCCAATTACTTTCGTCAGAGGTCGTCCTCAACAGGGACATTTTCATCCCAATCCATTCATGAGGTGTACTCCCGCAATCGCCAATCTCTTGCAGATGCACCCAATCTCTAATGGGCTTCACACAGCATTTGCACGGTACTAGCTCGTGTGGTTGTCTTCCTCGTGCGATCTAATTTTATTGATGGTTCCCTAGCTTGAGATTTTAGTTTCATTGATTATAGTTGATGTTGATGTCCCAACATCGGGTCTCTTTTGCAGTTCTTCTTCCTTCTCGACAGCGCTCATCACGTCAGCTACCTCTCTCTCTCTCACCAGCAATAAACTTTTGCACTTTCTCATATGTTCTTGGTCTCAATCTCTTATGTTGATCTCTGTTAGAGGATCACATACACTTGTAGTTCCATCAAAACCTCTTCAGACCCAAAATTTTCATTCATTGATTTCTCTCAGGACATAGGTGACTCACCATTGAGATGACCTCTTGTGACCCATAATAGTTTTGAGGTTGGCTTCTTCCCTTTATGGTGATTAAGCCGCTATGCATCATCCCCTGCCCTCCTTTGCAAATGTTGTTTGAATTCAAATACTGCAAATTAGTTCCCCTCCTCAACTAACTATTTTCCACTTTTATTTCATTATAATTCAAAAACTTTTCAACATAATCAGCTTACAACTTTTGAAGGCAAACCTACTTTTATCCTTTTTGATAAAGAATTTTTACGCTTACTAGACCTATCATCCTCTCACATATTGGCGAATTCTACACAAGTTGTCATCTAATTGAGTTCATTCAAAATTTATTGGCTGATGGGTGACTATTTCATTGTGCTCATTGACCCTCAACAAGTCATCGTAAGACTTTCCTTAAAAGCAGCTTCCATCAAATTCTTTTCGTAACACCGAAAACCCCCAAAGAATTCTACGCGTTGGTAATTTATATAATGCGCAAAGATTTATAGGCTTTGATGATTTATATAGTAAACTAGACAATAAGGGGAAAAAAATATAAAACAGCTATGGCATGAGAAAAATCTAGAGATATTTATCAAGCAAATGCATTAGAAGCTAAGTTAACAAGATCTTGATTAAAATTATCAAAGAAATTTGGTAATAATACTTCAAGAAATTATGAAATAATTGTTAAAAAAACTACAGTTAATAGAATCAAATGAAAAAAAAAAAAAAATTTGATTTAAAAAAAATAAGGTGGGGCTAACTCTAAAAAAAATGTATGAGCATAAAAACTTAGAATCAAAAGAGATACCATTAAAATTTGGGAAGTTGTGATTGATATTGCAATGTTTTGGCTAAAGAACTTCACAATAGAGTTTTAATGACGGGATCCCAATGATTAGATTCAAAGCATTTTGGTAATAATATTCCAGACAAAAGAAAATAATCAAGTTTGTGAAAATTATACAGGAATCAAATTTATAAGTTATACAATGATATTATGAGTGAGTGTCGGTGTGAGAGAGAGAGGGAGAGTGATGGAACATAAAAACCAACCGTTGCATAGAACTCTCATTAATACATATGAATTGAGAAAGGGTAATTGTATGTAGACCCGCCACTATATTTAAACATGGCAATAAACTATAGGATTAGAAAATTTAGGTTAATATAATCAATTTGGTTTCATCTGAGAAAGATTTACCATAGAAAATTTTGTGTTAAAAGAATTAATAGAAAAGAATAGACGGCAAAAATAAAATAGATCTTCATATGATTTTTATGAAGCTAAAAAACGATTTGATCTAGTTGAGAATTAGTGTGTTGTAACAAGAATAAAAAAGTGTTTCAAACTATGTTTTGCTTAAATATGCAATAGGAAGCTGACAGGTACTAGAAGACATTGCGGTATCATCAAAGAGAAAAATTAAAATCAATTTAATAAAAAATTTAGCTTTGAGTTTATAGCTTAATGTATTGACAATAGAGATGTTTACATACAATATTCAAAGTGAGATCGATTGGTGTGTGCTTTTCCCATATGACAATGTGTTAATGGGCAAGACATCGATTGAAATAAATGAAAAGTCAAATTAATGAAGCAAACTTTTAGAAGATAAATGGTTGGAAGGGCATAATTTAAATTTAATATACAATACACAATAAAAATGTGTTTAGAATTAACAATTATTAAGCAATATTTTTATAAGATAAAAATGACGTGTTTTAGGATTAAGTGTCTTAGATCAATTATGTATGAAAAAAATAACATCCACAATTAATGATGGTGATTAAAATGTTGTAACACAAAATTGTTATGAGATAAAATAATATCACACATATTTGGGTTAAATTTTCTAAACCTACAATGCAATATGGATAAAAGTTTCAGTCAATAAAAATTAATTAGTACCCAAAATTTATATATTTATAAATATTAAATGTCATTTTTTTAATAACCTAATACATATTTAAGCGTGCGAGAATTTGATAAAATAGAAAAATAAGGATATTTTATTATAAATTTTAATATTTTAGTGAAACTTTGAAAAAAGGATGCAAGAGGGTGCTTCTATTGTAAATAGCAATATTTCTTAAAATATGCATTTTGCATTACTATATCAAAAAAAAATTACAAAACTATACAGGTATGCAACTATGATGTACAAAAATAAGCCCTATCATCTACAAGTACAATAGAAAGACCACTATAATCATCTATATGTAACAAAATAAAAAACCACTATGGGCACGCTTAGCACAAAAAATGAGCGGCCCTATTACAATCACGAGAAGTGCAGGAAAATAAAACTTCCTTAAAAGAAAGAAAAAAAAGCAAAATATGGTGAATCATGTGGTTGTTGGCTCCAAATATCCCGCTTCATGGTAGATCTCAAAAAGTGAATGATGTTGACGTTGTCACTTTCAACAATAAGTCCCTTGCTCTCCAGCATCAAAGGTTGACAAACAAAAGAGAGAGAGAGAGAGTGAGTGAAGGGCGGTTTTGTTCGGGGGGGGTTCAGATATAAAGAGCATAAACCGACCTGTCAGATCGGCTAGCATCCCATTGCTCCAGAAAAGGATAAAGTGGTGTGCAAGTTGAGTGCCTCGAGAATATTAGCTGCAATAATAGTTAGTGTGCCATAGGTATGATTATGCACATCTAGCATGTGGCACTCCAGTTTTAGGCACCTTACTAAGCGTTATGATAGCCTCACTAAAGTTATCGAAATGTGGGGTAGAGATTCCCCAAGAAAGCAAAATATATCTAGTTCTACAAAAAAATGAATAATTAGTAATAAGACAATCTCTAGTCTCTAAATCAAGACATCCCCGCGGACAATTGATGGTTTCCGTAAGCCCCCTTCAAACTAGCCAAGTACGGGTTGGTAGAGCATCATTAATAAAGCGTCACCAAAGCATTTTATCCCAAGGATGCATATAAAGTTTGTTGAGCCAGCTACAATCATTCATCGAAACTTTAAAATTCGCTTCATAGGCTAATGTGGTAATCATTTTACCCGAGTGAGTACGAAGAAGCTTCAGACCATCCTTTGAAGTGTCATGATGAATGGTAATACCCGAAATTTTCATACGCAGCTCCTCGCCAAATGCCTTGCGAAGCACCTCATCATTCCAATGACCATCCCTACTAAATTGTGGAACCCGCCTATCATCAACAACATCAATATTCAGAGGGCATGGCCATTTGAAGAGAGGCAAATCCTATATCCAAATTTGATCCATAGCATTAGCTTTGTTCCCATTAGCAATCCTCCATGGAGAGCCTTAGAACCATTACATAAGATTTTCCAAGTAAGAGAATTATTTTCTTTTAAAATTTTGCACCCAAATATTATCGTCATAAATGCTTTTAATTAACCTGTGAAATAAAGAATCCTTACGCTGCACGAAGTTCCACGCAATTCTTGCACGAAGCGGGTCCGTCCAGTTTCTATAAGCATGGAATCCAAAGCCCCCATGAGAAAGAGGCTTACAAAGATTCTCCAGGGCCATATAGTGAATAGCATGTTAAGTTGGCTTTTTCTTCCATAGAAATTGTTTGCATCACCTTTCGATTTCATCCAGAACAATAAAGGGCACCTCAGAATGAGCGATAACATACATGGAAATGGTAAGTAAGGATAAATTTATCAGAGTGGTTCAGTCGGTCAAAGAAGCATGTTGCATCACCCAGGAATTTAGTCGTAGCTTTTTTAGTATTATATAATTTCCTAAGAGCCAGTTTTATGACAAGGCAGTCAAGCTCCTCCACCTGCTTAAACTTTAAATAACGTGAAATTCCCCTTATTAAGCTCCTACGAGTAGTCTTACTGAATAAGATGGTTGATTTAAGAGTTGTTGATACACTGTCCAGTCCAGTTGCAATAATCGTGAAGAATATTCATAAGGGTTTTAGTGGCTCTCATATTAGCTTCAGAGAGTGGAATAATATCATTTGCTTACAAAAAATGTGATAACAGGGAAGAATCTTTAGTAAACTTGATACCAATATGTTGAGCTCTTTGAGAGAACGCCAGAGAAAGAAACTCCGAGCATATAATAAACAAGTAGGGGAATAAAGGACACCCTTGTCGGAATCCACACGCCGCCTCAATCCAAGGAGATTGCTTGCCATTGATAAGAGAACTCAGGATTGACAGAACAATTAATAATCCAATTCTTGAATGTTTTAGGGCAGCCCCAAACATCCAAGATTTTGGCGTAGACCAATTCATTTTATAATAGGGCGATTCCATCTCGACCTTAATAGCCATAAGACCGGATTTCGCCATGGAATGTTTCATCTTATTAATAACCACTTGAGCAATATGGCAGCGATCAGAGATAGACCTTTGGGGAGTAAAAGCTCCATGTACCGCCGAGCTGAGTGAAGGTAAAACATCCTTTAGCCGATGGACGAGAATCTTCACAATGACCTTGCAAATGGTATAACAAAAACTAATAGGTCTAAATAATTTCGGAGAGTCGGCATAATCCTATTTAGGAAAAAGAACAACTAGAGACTCCTTCCACATAGCAGGCATGTGATAGGAAATAAAAAAAAACATAAATCGCTTTTAAAACATCATTTTTTTATAATATGCCAGAAATTCTCGTAAAAAGTAGTAATACTATCAATTCCCGGTGATTGATTCGGTCCCATAGTCTTGATAGCTTCCCATATTTCATTTTCAATAACAATAGTTGTGATTTGAGGCGCAAAATCAATAAAAATCTGCATGGGACTCGAAAAGGTCATCCAATCCACGATACAGTAGATGTCTTCTTCCATTTGCTGCCAAAAAACTGCAAGAAAACATCTTCAATTTGGTTATGATCCTTCGTGTAATCACCATCTGATAACTTAATACGAGTAAGTCGATTACTCTTATATCAATAGCTAGCTATAGCATGGAAAAAGTGTGAATTTGAATTCCCTCATTGAGTCATCTGAACTTAGCCTTTTGATTTCCTCAAGAGTCAAGACGGGCGAAAATAACATTAAGTTCATGCACATAACTACGCAGATTATCAACCTCATTTGGCAAAAGGCATGTAGGCGAAGCTTCAATAACCTACAGCCCGATAATTTCAGTCTCCAACCAAGACTACCAATAGCCCAACTCCTGCAATTTATTTTTACTCCAGTGTAAATTTTTTAGCATGCGCCTACAGTTCTTGCGGAGGATCTCAGCATTTCTCCCAAAGTCAACTTTATTCTAGCTTTTATAGACTATGTGCCAAGTCGTAGGATAAGAAAGACATGCATCCTCAAAGTGAAGGATGCAGCCAGAATAGACAGATGGTTGATTTAATTCGAGCAGAATGGGGCAATGATCAGATGCAATTCTCATCAAATGCTTCGTGGTGGCCAGAGGCATCCATTGCAAAGCCAAGGAATAAGCCAAAATGCAATCGTGTCTTAGCCAAATACGACTGGAGCAGTCCTTGTTGTTGCACCAAGTAAATCTGGGACCTGAAAATCTCAAATCATGAAGATCATTAGATCCCATAAAATCCATAATATCTTGAACGCCTTTGCTAAACTTGAACAGTTTACCACCTTTCTTGTCCTCTTGATATGTAAAGCAGTTAAAATATCCTCCAATAGTCAAGGGTTGTTTGTTGGTATTAAGCAGAGAGATTGAGTTCCAGAGGTTAGCCCGATAATGAGGATCATTATTGGCATAAATAGTGCCAATAAGCCATTGTTTATTGTTAGGGAGAGAAGCAGTACCAAGAATAAACTATTCATTCTTACGATTAATAGTAAAGTTAAAAAGATCATTCCTCCATAAGAGCAAAATGCCTCTGGACTTGCCAACAGACGATTGGTTGTCAATATCCCATTTCTTCCCAGCAAGTATATCAATTTCCTTTCAATTGAAGGATTCTACTCTAGTTTCAACCATACCAATAAAGAGAATATTATGTTCCCCAACAAAATTCTTGAAGTAATGACCCGTCGCTTTCTTGCGAGCCCCGCAAAAATTCCAAAAAAGAATCGCACTCATTGGTCCACTAAAACGTTCTCCTGTCGGGCCCAGATTCAGAAGTTCCTTGTCAAAGTGAGCTTTGGAAACCCTTTCCCTAAGCGTTTTCAACCTTAGGCGTAGAGCTGGTTGGATGATGATCAAGTGGTCTGGGCTTACGACCATTCTTAGCAAGGCTCGGGTAGGCACCAGAATGTTGCAGTTGCAGCTGCTTGGAGAGGGGGGGGGGCATGGCGGTTACCTCATTAGAAGTTTTTGATTAACATGTTTAGTAATAGCGTTGGAGTTAGTAGTGGATTCAAGAGGGGGCACCCGAGCAGCATCGATGGGAAATTGTAATTGTTTAGATGTTGTCCTCTTGTTGAGTGCAATATTAATATAATCTCCCTAAGATAGATCATAGATTGCTAAGCTGAATGAAAATATAAAAGTGGATGTGTAGCAAAATAAGAAAAATGGATAAATGGTTATATTAAAGGTATAATGAAATAGCATCCATTGAAAATAAGGTAGAAAAATAAGTTAAGATGTTTTGTAAATATAGCATGGCGGTTACCTCATTAGAAGTTTTTTATTAACATGTTTAGTAATAGTGTTGGAGTTAGTAGTGAATTCAAGAGGGGGCACCCGAGCAGCATCGATGGGAAATTGTAATTATTTAGATGTTGTCCTCTTGTTGAGTGCAATATTAATGTAATCTCCCTAAGAGAGATCATAGATTGCTAAGCTGAATGAAAATATAAAAGTGGATGTGTAGCAAAACAAGAAAAATGAATAAATGGTTATATTAAAGGTATAATGAAATAGCATACATTGAAAATAAGGTAGAAAAATAAGTTAAGATGTTTTGTAAATATAAACAGGTGTACAAAATGTAGTCAGTAGATGGGCATATAAAATAAATGTTGAAGGATTGTGAAGAAAGATTGATAAACCTGAAGTTATATGGATAAATGTAATTCAATATTATATGGATAAAATAACTAATATAGAATTAGAAAAGCAATTGCATAAACTTAAGAAAACATGGAGATAAATTGTTACAAAATGCATTCATAGAATAGATTAAGGATTTATGTTGGAATAAAGGCAAATTTTGATGATGACAAAATTTTAATTGAGAGGTATCTCATTTATATTGTATTTACGACATTAATTAGCAAAAAATAGTTCACTTTCCACAAACAAAAATTTTCTGTTACATACGCACTATATGCAATATCGCTCCCACCTCAATTGCAACTTAGGCTCCGTTTAGTGCAGTGATGCGGCGGCGGTGCGACACCACACTGCTATTTTAGCCGTTTGGGAAAACTGTGTTTTGTCAGCTGCCGCTAAAACCGGCATTTTCCCACCGCTCCTGGTTAGGCGTGGTGAGAGCTTTCTAGTTGCGGTTTGACTTTAAATATATATATATATATATATATATATATATATATATATATAATAGCCACCACAGCTTTTGCAATATCAAATTATTCTTCAACAGCTTCTTAATATGCTACAGCTGCCCCAAACGAAGCCTTAATGACCTTAATGCAAATTGGCACTACTCTCTCCTATGGTAAGATAAACCTTCTACAGTAGGGTTGGAGGTCAACATATCCTAAAAAAAAAATTAGTTATAGCTACTTAAACAATTAAATGAGGAATGGCTAACCTCTCTGTATCTTCCCTTAATATAAAGACAATACTTACTACTCATCAATCCCACTAAAAATGTACTCTATAGCCAACCCCAAAGCATCTACCCATTCTCTTTCCACCTTATCTACCTTATCCATCATCTCTCTCGCATCATCGCATGATCTAGCTAAATAACATCATTAAATCATAACATGCACTTTCCCACTTTAACAGAACTTCAGCCACTAAGGCCATCCACACCCTTTAATTGAAGCATGAAATTGTAAAAAAATTAGTCTTATCAAAATATTTTCAGTTTTCCATTGTACTTATTTATCAAGCCGAGCATTAGTCAACAATTTATTTTCTCATAGAAAATCAGCCTCTTTGGTCACTCCATGGGATAAATATGAATTGAAGTCTTCCAAAGCTTCAATATCAAACCTAAACAATATGTACACAATAAAAATCAAGACAAGCAGAGAAGTATTGCCCACCTAATGAAATAGGGTGCCCAAACATTTTATCCCTATGAAACTTGTCATGCACCCCAACCGAATTCACACAAAATGGGATTGATCTAAATTTTGCTTAGGTGGACCAATTCCAATAGGAAGTATATTATATGTACCTTTGATTGGGAGACAGTATGTACTATGTTGATTCACTTAAGTAATGAAACCCATCCCATTTTTTAATGTGGACTTTTTTTGGTGAGTGAAGATTTACTCTTCCTTATGCACATGCATGCGCATAAACATGCGCACACACGCACACAGCCTGACACTTTAACAAAGCCTTGTAACAAATAGCATAAGCCTAAGTTTTTTAATCAGTCTTAGAAGGCATCTTCATTGAACTTGAAACAAAAACATGAAACTTTTGAAAAGCTTAGGGTCTTTTGGGACCACTTTTATTTTTTGTTTTATTATTTTTATTTTTATTTTTTTGTGTGTGTTTTTTACTTAAAGCAAAAAAAATATATGATAAGGTATAACATATTAAGTGGATTTTAAAAACAAAAGATAAATACATGCAAAAAATGAATTAAACAAATATATTTTTAAAATAAAAAAAAAAGTAATCCCAAACAAGCCCTTACAAAAGCAAGAAGCAATCAACCTCAAATAGCGTTATATCTGTAAAATTATACGATTGACAACCTGCCATCCATCCAAGTACTAAGGAATCAAATAGTCAGGGCTAAGCACCCGTATATTGCTTTGTTATAAAAGATGCTGGTATAAATCTGGCAAATGCATTAAAATAACAATGATAAGAATTCCTTTATAACATCAAAGTCAGGCTGTCGTTCAGAACGTACAGCAGACAAAATAAACTATTATCATAAGATCGTAGCAAAAATATTTGAAATATAAGCAAGGCATAAGTAGGTTAAGTTTTCATGCACAAAGAAAACTGGTATTATATGCCAAGCGGGTTGGTGAAGGAGAATATGAGAAAGGGTAAGCATCAAAAACCTGTTCTGATGGCTTTGCTAATGCAGGATGAACTGAAACATTAGCAACAAGACCAGAACCAGACAAAATATCTTTAAGTGTTCCACTGATGCCAAGGAGAAGAAGAGTTCTAGCTGCTGATGGTGATCCACTAGCACAGGTTGACAGGAGGCGTATCAATCCCTGAAATAATTAAAATGATTAAAACAATAAGGAAAAGGAAGCACAAAATAAATCACATCAAAGCCTTCACATATAGATACCGTGTACGCCGACGTGCTAAGAGAAGCCTGTCCTCCTGAGTTACTCAAGGAAACTAGCCCAGCGGCCTGAGCAACCAACCCAAGATGGCATAGCTCATCTAATTTATCAGGAGACGAAGCAAATGCCTCAGCTATTCGTGTTAGGCAAACGGAGGCATATTCAAGCACCTGGACTTAAATTTAGCAGTGATTACAACCAAAAAAAATATTGTTAAATAGAAAAATTAATAAAAAGTAGCCAATGCAAATATCTTTTTTCCATTTTAAGATTCAGTACATTCAATACCTTCGCATCATGATAATGAAGGAGGTTTGTCAGCAATGGAATTGCTTCCATCACAAATTCAGCTGCATCGGACGGAAGCTTCTTGCACATGTTGGCAGCAGTACCTAACGCCACCCTCTAATAAGCATCATTAAGAAGTACGAGTAATTAATAAAACAAATGAGTTATTTCCAAAATCAATTTTAAAAGGCAAGATTATCACAACTGGATAACTAAAAAGAGCAGAACCTTTTTACCTGAACTCCAGTTGAGAAGAAGTCAAGAAAAGAAAGAACAGCCATAAGTGCCCCAGCCCTCAGACAAGCAGTCGGGTGCTCTTGTGAAATCTTCTTGAGAGCTTGAAGAGACTGAAAAGACCAATTAAACCCATTTATAAGTTATTACAAAGAAAAAAAATTTTCCACTAAAACGTTAAATTTAGGGCATAGTGGAATAAATTAACAGACATATATATATTGGATTCAAAGCAGAGGGTGTATCCCACTACTTATATTGTTGCAAAATAAAGCAAATATTTTTCAACAGGGACAATGGATCTTCCCTGGTTCCTTAAGGTATAAAGTCTAACTTGCAATTATGAACGTGTGACTGCCAACACACTACATAGGTACCTGTAAGGTGACGTACTCAACATTCTTGAATATGAAAATGGCACTATGAGTCACAACATAAAGTGCAACAATCTAAAAATCTGGCAAATTCCCTTCTTTTATCTACTAATACTATGTAGGACAGGGGGCAAGGGGATTGGCTTCATGATAGTTTGCCCGGGGATAAATCACTATATAATACAGCCTACCTTATTCTATAACACCCTAACCAAACTAGATTTTATATAACAACTACTACGCAGAAGAAAACAATTCTTCTTAATTTGGGTTAGTTTCTCAAGTTAACAATCCTACCATGGCATATTTATTATTCTATACATATTAATATGAATACTTAGATACATAACTACATACACATTGAACTAAATACACCAGTATGTCAAAATTTGGAATAAAAAATTATTGAAACTAGTTCTAAACAGCAAGATGAATTATCAGGAAGCTTCAACAGATGTCTTAAAATCTAAGGTGTGACTAAATATTTATAGATTGTGAAATTTAATGTGTTAATAACATTCATGTATAGCATGAGAGATATTATGATATGATATTTTAATGATGATAAGCCTTTTTGAACTTGTAAAAAAAACACCAACATTGACATTATTCCAAATACTTGTGGTCAACTTTATGAATCTTTATTCTCTATTTATTTTGATTGAGAGATATATGGTATGTTAAACTTATTCTGCAAAAATATTTTTGATAGCTTCTAACCATTAAATCCTTCTCTTCTTAATCATTTGAGCCGAAATTTACCCGGATGTCTTAAAATCATGCCTTCTAACTTCATTGAACGTTCATAATAGCATATGATCCCACTATCACTCAAACGTAAAAATTTCTCAATCTATCTCCCATAATTTTGTCACAGATGCCTCTAGGCTTTCTCATTTCTACAAATTTAACTTGGCTATCAATGACCTTTTTTATAGTAAAACTTTGAACCAATGTAATATTCTTGTCCCAATTGTAATTTTACCAAATTTACAATCCAGTTACCATGATAATATCACATTGCATAATATTAATGAGGAATCGCTCTATTTTAACTACTCGGCCTTCAGTCTAAAAGTTATATTGTCATCTATAACCTTATTCATCTACATGAGCAATCCAATATACTTTAGTTTATGATACCAACAAACATTAAATATCATATAGTAAATATTCATTCATTGATTTTAGTTATTTACATTTTAAAATTGCTACATTATTCCAACAAAATCTTTTTTAATAGATTTCTAACTAATTAGAACAATGTACCAGATAAAAACATACATCTAGGCACCTCATTATGAATATCATTTTTTAAGTAAAATTTCAATACCAAAAAAAAAAACTTAATTTTGATCATGAACATAATCCTGCCATAACAAGAAATTATTTTTGTCAAAAGACAAATCAATGCTCTCACAAGCATATTACTAATAAGTAGAACAAACTTCTGATATATATCTATATTAGCAGAAAGGAACCAAATTAATTCTCACGGGACACAATCATAAGCCTACTTAAGGCCAATAAGAAACATATAAATATAGTTTCTCAAATCTATATAATTTACGGTTAGTTTTCTTTGTAAAAAGAATGATTTCATAAAAGAATTTCTAGACAATAAAAAGAATCGATTCTCATATTTTGGCATAATTTTTTTATATTCCTTAAATCCCTTGCATAACTTTGTAGTACAACTAATAAGTTTAATTCCTTTATAATTATCATGATTTGGAACATGTCATTTGTTCTTAACTATTAATACTTTTTTTTTGGGTTACATTCTTCCAAAATGATAACTTTATTTAGGCTCTCATTGCAATCTAACATTACCAAATTCCCTAAACCTTTTAACCCTTGCTTTATATATTTTATATACCTTCATACATACATTTGATCAATGCATAAATAATCAAAAACTGATTCATTCTCACTGACTTTGCTACAAGATTTCAAGTTTTCGCGCATCTTTTAAAATATATTGTTTTTTTAATGACTTGTTTTATCCCCTCACTCCACCACAAAATCTGCTTATCAATATAATATAATTTTTCTAGGCTCTTCTAAAACTTCTATAATGTTCCCAACGGAACTACAATCTTGTCCCACAATGGGTTTGAATCAACTACATGATTCTAAATCACCCCTATTCACAACCAATCCTAGTCGTCTGCAGATATTTAAACACAAAATAATCTATAAATACATATGATATACAGAAAGTAGCTTGCAGCTTGGAAATTTGACTATGACTTAAGAAGAAAATTAAACATCAACTAACTTCATATTAATATTTATAAAACTAGTTTCCAAGTTATCATAAAAGAGCTTCAAGAATGAATTTAGAGGAGTGGGCACGTGGGGCACATGCCCCATAAATTTTAATATATCATTATATATGATGCACATAAATTAATAAAATCTTGGCATCTAATGTTTTTCATATACATACATACATACATACATGCATATGGGGTCATACTTGGAGACCCTACGAAGCTAGATCTACCAACTTTCAAACATACATACATATGGGGTCATACTTGGAGACCCTATGAAGCTAGATCTACCAACTTTCAATCTAACCAGACCCCTGTGGCAAGAATACTTATGGAAAGAGATATTACTTTACCTGATATTATTGCAGTTTGGCTGGGCACAACTCATAATGGATATTGACAACAAATCATCATGGAACACAGACCTCCTTATTTTACACATTGTAAGATGTTTGGGTATACCCTTGAAAAATATCACAAGCTCCATCCTAATTTGAAACCTAAAGTTCAAGTGAATGAGGGGTCTAACCCTATTGCTCTGGACATATCTGCTCTACCTGGAGAGAAAACTACCACAAGACAGGATTTGGTGACTGATCTAATTGCTCCTGTGGACCCCCCTTTAACAATACTGTTATTATTTCTGCGATTGATGTGATGTTGGATGGCTCTGCTGGGCAACCTACACCTTCAAATCTTGAAAACAATACTGAAGGATCCTTATCTACAAAGGATAGTGTTCGGACTGATAATCAAAAGAAGCTTGCAGCTCCCCATCTTCAGAAAGTATCCGGTGTAGAGGCAACAATTCATATTTCACACATACTAGAAACTATTGTGGGCACAACGGTTGGCAATCCTTCTGCTACAGCTTCACCATCTGATTCGAATGACAGGTTTACACTTCCATGAGGAAAAAGAAGAATGGAGATCTACTTGAGCTAAGGAATCTAATGGATGATACTTTGGTTACTTCGGATAATGGTACGCACCTCACCAATCTGTTAGCTGGCCCTCTCCGAAATACTAGAGGCGGACTAAATTGGGTCGTCCCTAACTACTTCCGCGCCCTGGTGGATTGGGTTTTTTTTTTATATGTATCCTCCTTTTTTTTTGAGTTTTTTTTTGTGTGTTGTATCGTGTGGGTTGGGTGCCTACTTTTGGGTCAGCTCATACAACCTATCTATATCTTCTCCTCTTTAATATATTAGCCCTTGGGCTTTCTTAATATATATAGTAACAAGCACTTCTTATGCATTTACATAACCAGCCTCTAAAGTGTACCTTTTGCTTTCGCACCTAGCTGTAATCTTAACTATCTCATTAGGATTTTGGTGTTAAATCATGTTGCTTTCCCACCAGTCTCGTGGTCTCCTAAAATTTGCCTTTTACATTCATATCACCAAAATATTTCATATCACACTCTTTCCCCAATGCTATTCTAATATTAATGTCTTCCTCAATGTTCAAAGCTAGGAAATGTAGCAACATTATTATGAAACATTTAAAGGCTACTCTAATATTAATGTCTTCCTCAAAGGCTTAAATAAGGTAGTTTTGTTCATTTGTTTGGTTTATTGTCATATGTTTAGATTTGTTCGTTCTAAGTTTTGTGGTTTGAATAACCTTCAACATTTGATGCTAATGTTCTTGAATGCATTCTTTTTTTATTTCTCACTTACTATTAACGTGCAATGATTAAGAGCAAAGAGGATGGAACATCGGCCATGTGAGATGGGAATGCCACCAATATTTTTTGTGATCTCTGTCTTAGGGAGGTCGAGCTGGGAAATAAACCAACGACATATTTTAACAAAGAATGTTGGCAAATGTTATGATCAAATTCAAGGAATTGACAGGAATAGACTATGATAGAATGAAATTTAAAAATAAGCGGGATCAATTAAAAAATAAATGAAAAATATGAAATGAACTTAAGAGGAAAACTACAGGTTTGGGATGAGATTCAGAGAAGCAAACAATAGATGCTCCTGAGGATTCGTGGGCTGAAAAACTAGAGGTAATGACATACCTTTTACCATTTCCTTAATTCATTTTTAGTTATATTGAAGTGCTTTAACTAATTCAATTTCCAATGTCGTGAAGGTCGTGCCAGTAGCTAAGAAGTTAAAATTCAATAGCACATATCCAGTAGTGGAAGAGAAGTTGGATGACATGTTCACTGGGGTTGTTGCAACGAGAACTCATGCATCTATCGATAGCTTCTTGATTCTCTCACTGCATTTATTTATAGGAGGGAGTAAGCGATGAAATAAGGATGTAGTTTCATTTCCCGGTGCTTTGTTTTAGGTAGTAGAGGACAAAAAGTTAATGAATAAAATCAGTTAGATTA
>NEWO01000244.1:276975-299890 GCA_003013225.1 Phalaenopsis aphrodite | reverse complement strand
ACGTTTACATGCAGTAACACCACAGTAACACTAGAATAACACAAGGGTAATACCATAGTAACGAAAAAAAAACTGTAATAATACCAAACCACACTGTAGAACAGCATCCAATAATACTCCATGAACACCTACGTTTACATGGAGTAACGCCACAATAATGTAGAACAACACCCAAAAGATAGTACATCAACACATACGTTTACATGGAGTAACACCACAGTAACACCAGAATAACACAAGGGTAACACAAAAAAACTAGAATTCCTAAACCATACTATCGAAAAGAAAAAAATCATAATAATAACAAACCACACTATAGAACATCATGCAAAAGATACTACATCGAACACCTACGTTTACATAGAGATAAAACTAAAGCCTAAACCATCTAAACGGTACTAAATAAAATGCAAGAAACAAGAGTAATAGCAGAGTAAAACCAGAATAACACAACAGTAACACCAAGACTCACTTGATCTTGAACTTTAAAGTTCAGGCTGAATGATGGCATCTCAACGTTCATGGAGACTTCTGGCATCTCAACGTTCATGGAGAAATTGACTTCCAGCATCTGAACGTCCATGGAGAATTTCAACAAGACCTAGCTATGGCGGAGCTGTGACCGGAGCTGTGAACGGAGCTGTGACCGGAGCTGTGAACGGAGCTATGAACGAAGGTGTGAAAAAACCAACGAAAATATTTCTTCACCCTTCGAATAGAAGAGCAACTGGCGCGAAATAATTTTATCATGGCGGGATTTTTTTTAGCATTCGGGTTTTGGGCCGGCCCCGGGTCGCGAATACTGATGGAATAAGTGGGACCGTAGTTTAAAGTTGGCGCCATCTTATTGGATACACACCTTCCTTAAGGTGTGTAGTACTGATGGAATAATTCTTCCCGGTTCAGGCCATGGACGCGGTGAGATTAGTATGTGAGTTCAGAACAACAATATGTTAGCAATGGTTGAGGTATTCATTTTGAAGAATATGCCAAAAAAATATATATACATATTAACAAGTATGATTCTTATTAATTTATTAAGAAAATATGCCTAAAAGTTTTATTTAGTTAAAACACCTATGTTATTGAATAAATAACTCAAAGCCCATTCAACCTTTAAATGTGTAGCTTCTTGACTATTCTTCTTTCATGCATGTTTGTACTATAATGAAATTTCATGATGATGATTATTTTCCATTCATCGTTTGTGATTATCAATAACATTCTAGTTATTTATGATTGCAATCAATGCTCACAGTTAAACCATTACCCATAACACTAGTAAACATATTGTAACTACTAAGAACTTACTATAATCAACTTAAAATTATGATTAAATCGCATATGCTTAATCTTCTAACAAGAATTGAACATCTTTTGAATAATTATTATAAAATAATTGAATTAGTACAATGTAAGATTATGTATACAAATGAAAATCATAGCTTGTATGGAAGAAAACTAAGTTGTGTAATGAGATATGTTCAAAAATAAAGAAGAAATTATGAGAATTAAGTGAAGGCTAAAATACATTCAAACTCTCAAACAAATTAAGCAAAATGTCTGCTTACAAGTGTCTGGGCAAGTGTAAGAAAGTGCTTAATTAAGAGCTTATTCAAGGCTCATTACTAGTCATATCAAGATGAAATATTTGAATTTATATTTTGTTATTTATATTTTAATTTTAGCTTCTAGAAAGTTTGAATTTTTGAACTTGGAGGCTCTTATAGCAGGTCATAAAAAAATAATAAAGCAGGGTGGTTAGCATCTTCCTCTATTAATGCCCACCTACAATTTCTTTCAAAATTTTTCCTCTTTTTTTTTTTTTTTTGAATCTTTAACATTGTACCCCCTATAAATAAAGCTGATGTGTAATGACTTCAATCAGTTGTTAAATAAAATATTTGGGTTAGATTTTCTCTCTTATTGATTGGTGTTTGGTGGTTTCATGTGTTAGACTTTTCTTCGGTGAGATTATGTATTTATATTTACTTTTCTTTTGGGTTATTCATTATCTCTCCATACACTTGCTTTAAGATCTTCACCACCCCCTTATCCACCTCCTAAACTTCTCTTAATATCGATAACCAACAACCATCGTTTCACAATCATTCCAAACCCCTCTTCATAGCTCTCGACTAAGCTAGAACATATTCAAGTATAGTCTTGTTCTTTAACACTTACACAATTGTAAAACCATCTAAAACTATCATTTACTCCATATCTTATGTACCTATCCTAAGATAACAAATTTTCAGCCATCCGCCCACTTTTGAGCCACTTTCCTAAATAGATATTTTAAATTAGCCCAAACTAGTTGAATTTAGACTACTCTTTGTATGTTAAGCACCATTCTCTTTTAAATCTTTTAAACAACTACCAAAATTTTTACATCAAATTGTTATACGCAACACCAAACATCCATAGTATTTGTTAGCACTTATCTCACCATAAAGTGCACCCACCACCATCATATTTGGTAAAAGATCTAGGAAGGAACAATGCAACAATAAGATATTTCTTGGGAGTCTTCCCCTTATGGTGTGCATAATGGTTCAACAATTAAAATTATGATTATAATAATTTTCATCACCCTTAATAAATTAGGTATTAGATATTATCGAGGATTCATTTGCATGCATGTGAAGATGAGTTTTGTGATTCATTTTCTTAGCAAAGAACTTTAGTAAGTTTTTTGAACTTGCATCTTATGTATTTTCCTTTTGCTTTACTAAAGATCCATTATATAGTTTACATGATTATAATAAATTTTATGAATCTTCATAAATTAGGTATTAGATTTTAGTCAGAATTCATTTGCATGCATGTGAATATGAGTTTGTTGATTTATTTTCTTAGTGAAGAATTTTGATGAGTTCTTCAAACTTGCATCTTATATAGTTTACTTTTTATTTTTATCAAATATCAACTACATAGCTTCTCATTACTAAAAAAATGGCTTTTTTCCAAGTTAATCATTCTATTTGTGTTAATATTTGGTTTGGTGACCTAGTTTATCATTTTAAATTATTATTTAAATTAAAGTTTTTACTTAATTTTTAAAAGAGAAGTAGTTATCTAAATTAGTTTGCATGTTTGCTAAATTTTAAATCTTAGATTTTTTTTTGTTATTCTCATATTTCATGCATATTTTATTTTTATCTTTATCTATTTAATTCTATGAAGTAGAACTCTTAAATAAGGGGAGAATTGATTTAGAGAAAAATAAGGTTTTTTTAATAAATGGATATCATATTTTGTATGAAAAAGAATTAAGCGGTGAAGTGAGATATGGACAAAAATGAAGAAGAACAATAAAAATCAAGTGAAGGCTAAAACATATTACAACTTTCAAGAAACTGGAAGTCAAATGTCCACTTATAAGAGCCCAAAAAACTATCCATGAAGTGTCCATTAAAAAACAAACACAAAAATCATATCATAAAGAAATATTTGAATTTATAATTTATTATTTGTATTTCAATTTTAGTTTCTAAAAAGTTTAAATTTTCAAATTTGGAGGCTTTTATGGCTGGTCGAGAAAAAAATTTGGAAGTTGGTTAACCTCTCTCTCTCCTTTAATAGCCACCTATTATTCCCTTCAAAAATTTCTTTTCCTTTTTTTGACTTTTTATCAGTGTAGTCCTTATAAATTGAGCTAATATGTAAGACTTAAATCAGTGTTAGAAGAAATATTTGAGTGAAAATTTTCTCTCTTGTTATTTTATGTTTGGTGGCTTCAAAGTGTTATCTTTTATTTGGTGAAGTTACATATTTAGTTTGGCTTTTCTTTTAAATTATTCATTATCTCTCCATAAAATTTACTCTAAAAACTTCTCCACCCCCTCATCCACATCTTAATCTTCTATTAATATCAAAACCCAACAACCAAAGCCTCACAACCATTCCAAACCCCTCTTCATAGCTCTTGATCAAGCTAGACCAAATTAAGGCCCAGTCTAGTTCTCTGACCCTTACAACAATTTTAAACCCATCTAAAATGAAAAACTTATTTGAAATCATAGGTGCACATCCTAAGTTAACCACAAATAATCATTTCCTATAATTTACCCACTATTAAGCCACTTTTCCAAATAATTTTTTTCAAATTAGCCCATTCTAGCCTAATCTGGACTAGTCTTTATATGTTATTCATTATTCCCTCTTTAAATCTTTTAAAAATCCAATAAAATCCTCATGTCACATCATTAGATGCAATATCAAACATCCATATCATTTTTTAACACTTATCTCTCCATAAAGTGCACCCACCACCATCATATTTGGTGGCAGACCAAATTTGGAAAGGAATAATTTGACAATAAAATAGATTAGGGGAGTTTTACACTTATGGTGTGCCTAATATCTCAACCATTAGAGTTATGACTACAATAAATTTTACAACCCATAATAAATTAGGTATTATATTTTAGTAAGGAATCATTTGTCTGAATATGAAGATGATTTTGGTGATTCATTTTCTTAGTGAAGAACTTTGGTGAGTTTTTCAAATTTGCATCTTATGTATTTTAATTATTATTTTACCAAAAATCAACTACATATCTTACATTAATATAATAAATTAGCTCTCATCATAAATGAGGTACTAATTTTTAGTGTGAATTTATTTCAATTTTTGTGAAGATGACTTTGGTGATTTTTTTTAGTGAATAACTTTATGAGTATTTCAAATTTGCATCTTATTTTTTTTCCTTTTTTCTTTTATCAAATATCCACTACATGGCTTCTCTTACTCAAAAGTAATTTAAGATTTTTTTTTTTCAAGTTAATCATTTAATTTGTACTAATATTTAGTTTGGTAATCTAGTTTAATACTTTAAATGATTACATAGATTAGAATTCTTACTTTATTTTTAAAAGAGAAGTAGTTATCTAAATTATTTTAGTGAACTTTTTTATTCTCAAATTGCATGCATATATATATATATATATATATATATATATATATATATATATATATATATATATATATATATATTTTATTTCACTTATTTATTTTTATGAAGTAAAATACTTGAAGAAGGGAATAATTGATGAAAAGTAATGTATGGTTTTTTTTTTATAAATGAATATTGCATTTTGTATGGATGAAATTAAACACTGCAATGATATATGATTAAAAATGTAGAAGAAATTATAAGAATTAATTTAATACTAAAACACTTTCAAACTCTTAAGCAAATGAAGTCAAATGTCCACTTCAAGAGCCAAAGAAAGTGCCATATTAAGCGCTCATTCTTGACCCATAACAACATATCAAGAAGAAATATTTAAATTTACATTTTATTTTATATATTTTAATTTTATTTTCTAGAATATTTAAATTTTTCAGACTTGGCTTTTATGGCTGCTCATAAAATATAATAAATTAGAAAGATAGTTAATATCTTCCTCCGTTAATGGTCACATATCATTCCCTTCAAAATTTGCTCATTAATTTTTTGAATTTTTATCATTGTAATCCTTATAAAATGGGTTGATAAGTAATGAATTAAAAGAGGAGGCCTCCACTTGCTTCTGGCTTTGTATTTCCGTACAAGGAGCAAACCCTCACCTTAGATGGTGGCGATCAACCTACGTCTACCTTGGGCATATCGGATCAAACAATATTTTGGACCTTTGTGGTAGGAGAATTAGTGAAAGAGGGGACATAAAATGGAGAGAAGATCCTGATAAGGTTTTCTCAAATGGAGAAGCAAATGAGGAATTGGAATCTAATGGTAAGATAAGGAGAGTGGATCGAAGATTGAAGGGATTAAAGGGGTTGGAAAGAAATGAAATAGATCTAGGGAGGAAGATGAAAAGGAGTGCCAGTGAGGAGTAGAGGTGGTGAGATTAGCACTTTTTTTTATGAATTAAATGTGATTTGAGAACAACATATCAACAATGATTAAGTTATTTATTTTGAAGAATTCAAGAAATTTGATTTTACAAAAAAAATATGTAAGTATGATTATTATTAATTTTTTAAATAAATATGCCTAAAAACTTTATTTTAATTAAAATACATTTGTTATTAAATAAATAATTCAAAACCCATTAAACCTTTCAATGTGTAGCTTCTTGACTATTTTTCTTTCATGAATGTTTTTATTATAATGAAATTTAAAGATGATTGTTTTTTTCATTCATATTTTATGAATATTAATAACATTATATGTTGGTATTTTTTATTGCCAATAATGTTCACACTCAAACCATCACCAATAACACTAGTAAACATATTGTAACTACTAAGCACTTACCATAATCATCTTTAAATTATGATTAAATCATATATGCCCAATATTCTAACAATAATTGAACACTTTTTAAATAATTATTATAACATAATTGATGTAGATGATGCAAGATTTTTTATTAAAATGGAAATCATATTTTTGTATGAAGGAGAATTAAGTGGTGCAATAAGATATGGTCAAAAATTAAGTAGAAAATATTACAATCAAGTGAAGGCTAAAACACATTCAAACTCTCAACCAATTGAAGGCAAATGTCCGCTTACAAAAGCCCGGGCAAGAGCAAAGAAAGTGCCCAATAAAGAGCTCATTCAAGGCCCATCAAAGCAGTCATATCAAGATGAAATATTTGAATATTTTATTTTGCTATTTATATTTTAATTTTATTTTTTTGAAAGTTTGAATTTTCAAACTTTGAGGTTTTTGTATATGTTCATAAAAAAATAATAAATTAGGAAGGTAGTGAGCCACTTCATCTATTAATTCTCATCTACCATTATTTTTAAAATTTTATCTTCAATTCTTTTTTACTTTTTATCATTATAATGCCTATAAATAGACCTGATGTTTAATGACTTAAATTAGCTGCAAAATAAAATATTTGAGTGAGAATTTTCTCTCTTCTTGTTTGGTGCTTGGTTATTTCATGTGTTAACTTTTCTTTAGTGAGATTAGGTATTTATATTTACTTTATTCATTATCTCTCCATAACACTTCTTTTAATTGTTCACAACCCCCTTATCCACGTCTTAAACTTCTCTTAATATCAATGACCAACAACTAAACCCTTAGAACCATTCCAAACCCCTCTCATAGCTCTCGGATAAGCTAAAGTAATCTAACCGATGACACAATCCTAAATTAATCCAAAACTAACTATCTACTCCATATCATACATACGCATCATAAGGTAACTACCAAAAATAGCCATTACTCACTCTTAAGCCATTTTTTTCTAAATAGATATTCCAAATCAGCCTAAACTGGCCGAATCTAGACTAGTGTTTATATTTTAATTAACATCGCCTCTTAAGTCTTTTAACAATCTATCATAATTTTCACATCACATTGTTAAATGAAACACAAAACATCCATAGAATTTTGTAGAACTTATCTCACTATAAAGTGCACCCATCGCCATCATTTTTGGTAGCAAATCCTGGAAGAAGTAATGTAACAATAAGATATTTTAGGGAAGTCTTCCCCTTATGGTGTGTCTAATGGCTCAACTACTAAAATTACAATTATAATAAATTTCACCACACTTAATAAATTAAGTATTAGATTTCAGTAGGGATTCAATTGCATGCATGTAAATATGATTTTGGAAATTCATTTCTTAGTAAAGAGGTCTTGGTAAGTTTTTCAAACTTACAACTTATGTATTTTCCTTATTATTTTGCCAAAAATCAATTATATAGCTTACTAGATTATAAGAAGATTTATCACTCTTCATAAATTATGTATTAGATTTTAGTCAGAATTCATTTGCATGCATATGAATATGAGTTTGCGGATTTATTTTTTTAATGAAGAAATTTGATGAGTTTTCAAACTTACATCATACACATTTTACTTTTTCATTTTACCAATTATCAAACACATATGTTCTCATTACTCAAAATTAAGAATTTTATTTCACGTTAATCATTTTAATTGTGCTAATCTTTGGTTTCATGACTTAGCATCATTTTAAATATACATTTTCTTTAGAATTTTTACTCTGTTTTAAAAAGAGAAGTAGTTTTATAAATTAGTTTGCATATTTTCTAAATTTTAAATCTTGCATTTTGATTTTTATTCTCATATTGCAAGCATATTATTTATTTTTATTTTCATTTATTTAATTCTTTAGAGTAGAATATTCCTTGAAGAAGGGGAGAACTGATGTAGAATAATGTAAGACCATTTCTTGCAACAAGGAGAGCTGTAATGGATGTGAAAAAAGGAGAATTAATAATGAGAATTAAAGATCAAGAAGTAACATTTAATATTGCAAAAGCTATGAAATATCTTGCAATAGAAAAAGATAATGAATGTTTCAGAATGGAAGTTACTAATTATCTGAGTAATGAGCAATTTAAGGAAGAGTCTGAAGATAAATTAAGGCAAGGAGAATTTTTTGAAAACAAGGATGAAATATTAGAAGAAGATTTAGATTATATTCAATACAAAATTAAAAGGTTAGATTTGTTGGAAAATGATAATAAAAATCTTATTCCTTCAAGTATTAAAGCACCTAAACTTGAATTGAAAATATTACCTACCCATTTAAAATATGAGTTTTTAGGAGATTCATCTACATTGCATGTTATTATATCTTCTGAATTAACTAAAATTTAAGAACAAAAATTAATAGAGATGTTAAAAAGATATAAAAAGGCTTTTGGATGGACTTTAGTGGATATTAAAGGAATTAGTCCTTCAATTTGTATGTGTAGAATTCTATTAAATGAGCAATACGAACCTAAAGCTGATCCTCAGAGGAGATTAAACCCAATAATGAAAGAAATTGTTAAAAAAGAAATCTTAAAATGGTTAGATGTTGGAATTATATATCATATTTCAGACAGTGCTTGGGTGAGACCAACTCACTGTGTTCCGAAGGAAGGAGAAGTGGCCGCTGAAAAAAATGAGAAAAATGAATTAATTCCAATAAGATAAGTTACTGGTTGGTGAATTTGTTGACTATAGAAAATTAAACATGGCCTCCAGGAAAGATCACTTTCCTTTACCCTTTCTAGACCAAATGTTGGATAGATTGGTTGGAAACAAATATTATTGCTTTTTAGATGGATATACTGGTTATCACCAAATTCTAATTGCTTCAAAGAATCAAGAGAAGACAACATTTACAAGCTCATATANTCTCATTACTCAAAATTAAGAATTTTATTTCACGTTAATCATTTTAATTGTGCTAACCTTTGGTTTCATGACCTAGTATCATTTTAAATATGCATTTTCTTTAGAATTTTTACTTTGTTTTGAAAAGAGAAGTAGTTTTCTAAATTAGTTTGCATATTTGCTAAATTTTAAATCTTTCATTTTGATTTTTACTCTCATATTGCATGCATATTATTTATTTTTATTTTCATTTATTTAATTCTATGGAGTAGAATATTCCTTGAAGAAGGGGAGAACTGATGTAGAATAATGTAAGACCATTTCTTGCAACAAGGAGAGCTGTAATAGATGTGTAAAAAGGAGAATTAATAATGAGAGTTAAAGATCAAGAAGTAACATTTAATATTGCAAAAGCTATGAAATATCTTGCAATAGAAAAAATATAATGAGTGTTTTAGAATGGAAGTTATTGATTATCTGAGTAATGAGCAATTTAAGGAAGGGTTTGAAGACAAATTAAGGTAAGGAGAATTTTTTGAAAACAAGGATGAAATAATAGAAGAAGATTTAGATTATATTAAGTAAAAAATTGAAAGGTTAGATTTTTTGGAAAATTATAATAAAAATCTTATTCCTTCAAGTATTAAAGCACCTGAACTTGAATTGAAAATATTACCTACCCATTTAAAATATGTGTTTTAGGAGAGTCATCTACATTGCCTATTAATGTATCTTCTGAATTAACTGAAATTTAAGAATAAAAATTAATAGAGATGTTAAAAAGATATAAAAAGGCTTTTGGATGAACTTTAGCGGATATTAAAGGAATTAGTCCTTCAATTTGTATGTGTAGAATTCTATTAAATGAACAATACAAACCTAAAGCTAATCCTCAGAGGAGATTAAACCCAATAATGAACGAAGTTGTTAAAAAAGAAATCTTAAAATGGTTAGATGCTGGAATTATATATCATATTTCAGAGAGTGCTTGGGTGAGACCAACTCATTGTGTTCCGAAGAAAGAAGGAGTGACCGTTGAAAAAAATGAATTAATTCCAATAAGATAAGTTATTGGTTGGCGAATTTGTATTGACTATAGAAAATTAAAAATGGAGATTATTTGAAAGATCCATCTAAAAAGGATGTTATTTCAACAAAAATGAATTAGTTGAAAGATCACTTTCCTTTACCCTTTCTAGACCAAATGTTGGATAGATTGGCTGGAAAAAAATATTATTGCTTTTTAGATGGATATATTGACTATCACCAAATTCCAATTGCTCCAAAGGATCAAGAGAAGACAACATTTATAAGCCCATATGAAACATTTGCTTTTCGTAGATTGCCTTTTAGATTATGCAATGCACCTGCAACATTTCAAAGATGTATGATGTCAATTTTTAGCAATTTTATTGAACATGAAATGGAAGTGTTTATGGATGATTTTTCTGTATTCGGGACTTTTTTTGAGTTATGTTTAAATAATTTAGAAAAAATTCTGGAAGTATGTGAAAGAATCAACCTAGTACTAAATTGGGAAAAATGTCAATTTATGATTGCAGGAAGAATTGTACTTGGGCATAAAATTTTTGAAAATGGCATGGAAGTAGATCCTGCAAAAATTCAAGTTATTGAAAAATTACCACCTCCTACTAATGTTAGAGGGGTAAGAAGCTTTCTAGAACATGTTGGTTTCTACAGACGTTACATAAATTTTTTTTGAAAATAACTAAGTCATTATGTCAACTTTTAGAAAAAGATACGAAATTTGATTTTAATGAGGAATGCAAAAAAGCATTTGAATTATTGAAAGCAAAATTAATCACTGCACCTATAATAGTTCCACCTGACTGGGAAAAAACATTCAAAATAATGTGTGATGTTAGTGATTATGCTATTGGGGTTGTTTTAAAACAAAGTCACAACAAGGTTTTTAAAGTAATATATTATGCTAGTAAAACTCTAAATGATGCTCAAATCAACTACACTACTGAAAGAGATTTATGAGGTAATTTTTATGCCTTTGATAAATTTAGACCTTACTTACAGATCATTCTGCTATTAAATATTTGATGCAAAAGAAGGATGTTAAACTAAGATTATTTAGATGAATACTTCTTTTGTAAGAGTTTGATTTTATCGTAGTTGATAGAAAGGGAAATGATAATCAAATAGCTCATCATTTGTCTAGACTAGAAAGAGAAATATTAACTAATTTTGCAAATGAAATTTTAGAAAATTTCTCTGATGAACAATTATATAGTATTGATAAAATGAATGTACCGTGGTATGCCAATATAATAAATTATATTATAAGTGATATTCTACCACCTGATATTAAAAATCAACAATTAAAGAAATTTATATGTGATTCAAAATTCTATTTTTGGGATGACCCATATTTATATAAATAATGTAAAGATCTAATTATTAGAAGGCGTGTGCCTTATGAAGAAACTCAACAGATAATTGAAAGATGTCATGATTCTGAATTTGGAGGACATTTTGGAACAAATAAAACTTCATATAAAATTTTACAAGCTGGATTTTATTAGCCTACTCCTTTTAGAGATGTTAAAGAATATATTAAAACATGTGATCAATGTCAGCGAGTAAGAAATAATTCTAGAAGAAATGAAATGCCTCTAAATTACACATTAGAAGTTGAAATTTTTGAAATGTGGAGATTAGATTTTATAAGACCATTTATGCCTTCAATTGATACTTTATATATGTTAGTTGTCATTGATTATATGTCTAAATAGATTGAAGCTATTGTTGTACCTAGATGTGATGCTCATATTATTTTTAAATTTTTAATTAAAAATATTTTTACAAGATATGGAATGCCGAGAGTAATTATTACGGATGGATGATCTCATTTTAATAATAAGAGAATAAAAAAATTGATTAAGTAATATGATATTTTGAATAGATTCTCTATTGTTTATCATCATCAAACTAGCGGTCTAACAGAGATATCAAATCGTGAAATAAAGTGAATTCTAGAAAAAGCTATAAATTCCTATAAATTGGATTGGTATGCTAGATTAGATATTGCATTATGGGCATATAGAACTACTTATAAGACTCCTATAAGAATGTCCCCATATAGACTTATTTTTGGAAAAAAAACATGTCATTTACCGGTAGAATTGGAGCATAAAACATTTTGGGCTATTAAAGAATTTTATTTTAATTTAAAGAATGTTGGTGAGAAAAAAATATTGCAACTCAATGAACTTGAGGAGATTAGAAATGAAGAATATGATAATGAAAAAAATTATAAAGAGAAAATGAAAATATGACATGATCGGAAGATTATTAAAAAAAAGTTTTAACCAGGACAAAAAAATTTATTATATAATACAAGATTGAGGTTATTTCCAGGAAACTGAAATCCAAACAGTTAGGACCATTTAAAATGATTAAAGTCTATCATTATGAAATTGTTGGTATTAAAGATCCTAACACTGGAAAGAATTTTAAAGTTAATGGGCATCGATTAAAACATTATTATGAAGGAAACATACCACAATTTAAAGAAGTTTTAATGTTAAGTCAACCCAATTAAACAAATGGTACATTGGGCTGACGACGTTAAACCAAGCTCTTTGTGGGAGGCAACCCATATATAAATATATAAATCTATGTATTATTATTTTGTTTGATAAGTGTTTTATATATTAGGAGATAGTAATCCTACACAATTTTATATATCATAAATTGAGACAAATGTTGGTATTGGAGGAAAATTTAGAATTAAATTGGACAAAAAAAATGAAAAGACACGCTTTTGGCCTCAGGCGACGACGATGCCCGCTAGACAGACCATGGCGCTAACAATGCCAATGAGAACGCCGACGACGTCTCGAGCAGTTTTGTGCAGTTTTGATGTTTTTGGCTTACTTTGGTGGGATTTCTCTCCTTAATAATCGTCGGGAGGTGTTTTTAAAATCCTAAAAACTGCCTTGGATGACCAGAAGCTTCCTATTTTCGAATTCCATGGCTTATAATTCCAGAAATACTTCCAGGTATGGAGTTTTCAATAGTAGAAAGTTTATCAGTTTGATGCGTAGCGATTATACGACAAAGCCATTACAAAGAAGAGGCTTATTAAGGAGAGAGGCTTTGTCGATCATGGATTGATTAATCCAAGTTTTCTAATTGATAAAATTGTTGTACAAAGATGATGAGAAGTTCTGTGCTACACTACCGCTGCAGTTGTTGTACCAGTGGTGAATGAATTCTATGCCAACTTACATGGAATTACCCAAGGCGTTGTCTTCGTATGAGGTAAGGCTATACCATTTACTCCGGCATGAATTAATGAGTTATATATGATAGAAAATGCTCTAATCTGTCATTATACAAATTTTATCCCAACGAGAGATTTGATGCAAGATGTCTATAATTTTCTGATGGATGAAAGTGATATTTGGGAAATGCGAGATGAGGGATATGTTACTTTCTCTGCTTCATTGCTTAATTCAATATCAAAATAATGGCATTTCTTCATTTCTGCAAAATTACTCTCTACCATGAAGATTNTTCTCTGCTTCATTGCTTAATTCAATATCAAAATAATGGCATTTCTTCATTTCTGCAAAATTACTCTCTACCATGAAGATTAGTAGAGTCACTAAAGAAAGTGTTATTTTAAACTATTACATTCAAATAGAAAAGCCCATTGATGTAGGGTCATTCATTTTTAAATCTATTTTGGGTATTATTATGAATGGGCCAATATATGGACTTGAGCATCCTTCCACAATTTTCTTACTTTGCAGTCAATCTCAAGTTCCATCTGAAAGTTGGGAAAAAGTTTTATTACCTTGGGAGCCCAAGATTCCTATTGATGATAATTATATTGGGAATGGAAATGAAGCATTATATGCTATCTTAGATCATTCATCACATGTTTCAACTCCATTAATGCCACAAACAGTTGGAAGCTCACTTGCTTTAGAAAAGAAAATGAAGAAAATTGAAATAAAGCTTCAGAGTATTTCAAATGCAGTAGAAAATCTTTAATACCTTTTTGATCACCTAGATTGGAGGATGAAGGAGAATTTTGATCATGCTGGAACAATTGAAGCAGGATTGGTTTGGATGTTTAAAGAAAAATGATGGATCAAAGAAAATTTGACTGATCAATTCCCGTACCGACCTTTCTACAATATGTATGTTCATTACCAGTCTATGGGAGATATTAGAGGAGAAAACACTAAAGAAGAGGTTGAATAATTAAAGAAGTTGGACTCTCTACTAGTTTAAAATACTTATGTATTTAATGTGATTGTGTGGATTTGATTTAGTTTGCTTTGCTTTAGAATTCTGAATTTTGATTGTGTGTATAGTTTTGTGTCAGTGATTAGTGTTGTGGCTTGATTTCAACGCTGATTTATAATTTAGTTTGCTTTATATTTGTGAAAGTGTGATTAGAAAAATGTATTTGTAAAAAATATATTTTTATATATAAAAGTTAGTTTGGTATTCTTTGTGAAAATGTTTGTTTTTGTGAATTATTGTTAAATGATAATTAGTGTTGAAAAATACTAAATAAACTTTGGAGTAAATTGAAAGAAAATTGAAATTTTAAAAAATAAAAAAATGGAATTTTAGGCCTTCATCGCCGATGGCGCTGACAAATCCCCGATGGCGCTGACATATCCCGAGAACACCTTAAACCCCTTAAATTTTGAGATTTGCACCGTAAACCTCCATTTTTACCCTTTAGTCACCTTCAACCTCCGGTTTTTGCACCTAGGGCTTGACTTTGCTTAGACTTGAGGTGATTTTAAGGCAAATGAAGTTTGGATTTCTTTTTCTCTAGGTAAGAGTTACACTTTAAACTAAAAATTTTTTATTTTCACCAAAGATTTATCTCATACTGCCGAGATCCCAAAATTTTGGAATTTTTTGAGAGATTTGAGAAAATCTTTTGGTGAAGAACTCTTACTAAGTAGATTTAAGTTTTAAGTGTTTTAAATTGTGATTTTTGAAATTTTGGAAATTTATTTAGATTTTTATCAAATTTTCTTAGATTTCCTATGGGACCAAGAACGAGTAAAGGAAAAAAGAAAAGTAGATTATGATGAATAAAAATTTGTCAGCTTCAGGGCAAGTGCTCGATTCAATAGTCTACTTGAAAATAAAAAGTGGTTCTGGATCATGATTTAAAAATCCAGGAGGAGAATTCGAGTGATTAATCAATGCTTGGTAGTGGGAAAATTTTTGTTATTTTACTGTCGATGTGATTATTGGTGTAGTGATGGAATTCCATGCCAACTTTATAGAGGCTTCTGACGACTTTGTTTTTGTTCATGGAAAAATGGTGGAGTTTACTTCAAGAAAAAATAATGAATTTTATCAGTTAGAATATGTGTACAGTTGCCAGTTTAAATCATTTTATGTTACGAATGAGGCATTGGATGATGTTATTTCTTTTCTTACTAATGGAAGAGGAACTTGGAAAGTGAAGAATGATGTTAAGGTAAACTTTTCTCTTTCTATGCTAAATGTAGTATATAAGGCCTGACACTACTTTATTTCTGGAAGAATGATACCAACAAATCATCATAGTGAGGTTACCAAGGATAGAGCCATCCTGAACTTTTGTATTCAGCAAATGCAAAGGGTAAATGTAGGCTTTATTATTTTTAGAAACACTCAATCCATTGCTTTGGGAGAGACCACTGGTGGTTTGGCACACCCTGCACTTATCTTCACACTTTGTGAATAGGCTGGAGTTGACTTTAGAATGACTGAGGAGAGGATCAAGCCTCTAAAACCTATTTAGCCTGCTAACATAAAGATATATGAATCTCATGTTGAATGGAGATCTGAAATTAGGACCAGAGATATTCCTTCTACTTTGAGGACCCCTACTTTTAGTGACCCTAATCTTTGAGAACTAATGGAGCAGATGATGATCCAGTAGGGAGATATCTTAAGAATGAATCATATAATGAAAAACATGGATGTCAGAAATGCTCACACTGATGATTTGATAAGCAAAAGTTTGAATATGACGCTGCTTATGATGATGCGATTGTGAAATACATGAAGGGTGATCTTTCAGTTCAGTTTCCTACTCACCCTATTTTTACCACGTATCAGCGACATAATTTGGATGTAGTAGAAGAAGAAGATGATGATTGCTGATCTTTCTTTCTTTTTTATGTTTGATTGTACTTTGTTATGTTGTTATTTATTTTTGTTATATTGTTGAGACTATTTACTCTTAGATTATGAGACTGTTTTATTTTAGATATTAAGTTATGAACTATAGAATTGTAAAACTATTTGTTATTTGAAAGTCAGTTTAGTTCTGTTATTAGTTGTTAGTACTTTGTTAAATATATTATAATTAACTCTTTCTCAGTAGATTTTATATGTATCATGTGTTATTTATTGTTTTAAGTCTTGTAGTTTTTCATATTAGCACCCGCAATATTTCAGAATTAAGTTTCAAAATCAGAACCTTCAACAGGTAAGTCTTTTCTTTATGTAAATAATTATTTCTTTCACCCTTTTTTTTTAAGTTCTTCATGCTAAATCCTTAAAAAATTGAAGTTTGGGGGGCAAAGAAAAATTCTTTTTTAAATAAAGAAACTTACTTTTATTTGTCCTCACTTAGCTATATTTTCAAAAATTTTAAATTTAACATGACCTTTGGTATTAGTGGATAACTTTAGATAACAATATTTATGTTTCTAAATATATATAATAAACTTAAGAAAAAATTTTCTATAATAAAGGTTAATTTTAGAGAGCAAGATATTTGGTATAAGAGAATAAGACTATGTTATTCTATTTTAATAAAGAAATTTGTATTTTTGAAGTATTAAAAATCTTAAAGATTCATGTAAGAAGAAAAGAATTAAACTTTATGAAATCTTTAAGCTAATATAAATTTGTTAAGTGAAGAAATGTGAAAAGTTTTTGACTTTAAGAAAATGATAGTGAAGTTTAAAATCATTAAATACTATCCAGATATAGTAATCCTCACATAAAAAAAGGGAAAAAGAAAAAGAAAAGAAAAGAAAAAAGATTGAAAATGATCGTGAAAAGAAAAAAAAAAGAAAAGAAAAGAAAAAGATAATGTTGGGAGAAGCTTGAGGAGATGCCTAATTAAAAATTGGCTTCACTTGAAAAAACTTAAAGAAGAAGGCTTGACTATATTTTCTAAACTTATATTTGGGTATTAACTTGTTTAATAGTAAAGTTTCATGAAGTTATTTTCATATGAATACTCTAAGTAGCTTTAATATGACAATTTGCAATTTTTCTTGAAAAGAATATAGAATCAGAAATCTTTGACTTGATTGTTGGATATTCGTATTCCTTTAGCATTAACTAGAGTTGTTTTAATTATTTGCAAGTTATACTATTATGTTTAGAGGACTAAAATATGGAAATCTAGAAGTTAAATTCTTTACCATAAGTCAACTTTTTAGTACTAAATGAGTTACTTGAGAACAAGTAACATGTAAGTTTGGGGGATTTTGGTTCACAAAAAATATATGTATTTTTAGACCCATATTTTATACTCCTTTTTGGTGATATTGCACTTTAATAAAAGGTATTTTTTATGTTTTCTTACAAGTTGTTGAGTTTTAGGGCTTGGAGTAAGAAGGAAGCAAAAAGAATGGAATTTGGAGTAAAAATGAAGAAGTTGAAAATTTGTTCAGCACCGACGACACCTTTTGACAGAGAGCAGCGAATTAAATTGCATAACACTGGCGTTGACGACGCCAGTGTCTGTTCAAACCCTATTTTTAGAAGATTTGACGAATTTGGACGCTTTTTGAAGAGTTTTCGGATGCACCTATTGGATAACCGACTCTATGCTCTATTTGGGGCCAAAATTGTTCAGAAAATTGATTCATTTTTTGTCATTCCTCAGCTCAATTCAATCTCTTACACATCATACACATTTACATCTTCATTCCACCACCATTTTAGAGTCTATTGGTGATTTTTCTTTCAAAATTTAGAGTTAGTGTGTTGAGATTGTGAATTCTTCTCTAAGAGTGTTGGAGAAGGAGAAAAATGAGAGATTTATTCTTCCTACATTTCATAGGAAAGGCTACAAGGGATTTGCTTTGAGAAAGAGTTTCAGATAAGTGTTGTTTGTTTATTATTATTGTATGAACTTTATTTTATATATGAAATTTATGTTTTATTGTTTCTTTCTCATGAAGTCTGAGTTGTTTTCTTTATCTTTCTCTCTACTTTGAGATATGGTGAAATGAAGAGATAATATGGATGTGCCAATGTTAAAAATATAAAATAAATTGTGATGATTTTTCAACTCCGAACTTAATTTACTTTTTGATCTGGCCAATTGTATTGTTAAAATTTGTTGTGAAATATATAATCCGGGAAATGAAGTATGAGTTCTACAATAGAGTGAGGATCACATATGATTCCATGAAGAAGAATTTTGTTCATGGAATTAAGTGCAAATAAATAGAGAACTATACATTGTTGGGTGTAAAATTGAAGATTTTAGGGTGACAGACTAAAATCCCCAATTTGGTCTTAGAGTTTAAAGAACTAAAGTGAGAGTTAGCCTTCAGGTGAAGGGAAGTGGGAACTCTGAGGTGGGAGCCAGTAACCTCCTAGCCCAGCCACCGATTTAAGGACTAAACCTGGGATTAACCAATGATTTTCTATAACACTGTATCAAGGTAGAGAATTAAAACTGCTCCTATTTGGTAGAATACATATTAAAACCATTATCTCATCTTATTTTACCAAAATGTTATTGTAGTGAGAAATATACTTTTTCATATAAGAAATCTTCATCACATAAACATGGTTTAATAGTCTAGTAGTTATTGTTTAAAATTTACACTTCAGCTTTGGTAATAGTTAAATAATTTAGTTTTGATACTATCTAAACATTTGAAATTAGTGACAGTAATTTTGTTTTACTTTCTATAAATTTCCTAGTTAATTTATCATTTTAAATTTAAACCTTCCCCGTGGGATCGATATTTATGGCTTAAATAGAAATTCCTTTATTACTTGATAACGATACATATACTTGCATAGAATCCCAACAAAAATCATTTAAATTTCTTATTCATAAACTATTACATCAAGCTTTTGACACCGTTGTATAGTGGAGTCAACTTTATATATTTTGCACAACTATATTCTCGGGATTAATATTGCATTTGATTTTCTTCATTTTCAAATTGTATGCATATCTTTTTTTTGTTTTTCATTATTTAATTCTATAAAGTATAATACTCAAAGAAGGGAAAATTTGATGCAAGACAATGTAATGTTTTTTTATTAATGGAGATTATATTTTTTATGGATGATAATTAAATGATGCAATGTGATATGATAAAAAATGTAAAAGATATTATAAAAAATAAGTGAAGACTAAAACACTTATAAACTCTTAGGCAAATGAAGTCAAATGTCCACATATAAGAGCCTGAGACAAATGCCTATTAAGAGCCCTTTCAAGACTAATCACAAAAGCCATATCAAAAAGAAATATTTAAATTTAAAATTTATTATTCATATTTAAATTTTTATTTCTTTAAGGTTTGAGTTTTCAAACTTTGTGGATTTTATGATTGGTCATTAAAAAATAATAAATTAGGAAGGTGGTAAACATTTTCCTCTATTAATGACCACTGACAGCGACTTTGTATAGGCTTAAAAATACAAGAATTTGATACTGCTGCTAGAAGATTTAAATCCCCAACAATGACACCAAAAACTTGACAGTGGTTATAGATTTGATAAAGATGTGCATAAAATATTCAAAAATTGCAAAGCCACACTTATCAACACAAGTATACGTATCGCTCAAGTAATACATGACTCTAATAGGGTCCTGGATATCGATCCCACGGGGAGTAATATTAGAGGCTACGAATTAAAATTTAAAAAATTAATACTTAATCACAACAATATATTTCTAATTAATTTTGGTTTAGGATCTTTATTTTGCATCAAGTATTTAATAACAGAATGATATGTATACACTATACAGTTAGTTCCAATTAAATAATATCTAAATTTATCAAAGGCATAAACAATAGCTAATAACTTTCTTTCAGTAGCAGTATAATTAATTTGAGCATTATTTAGAGTTTTACTGGCATAATATATAAATTTAAAAATTTTATCGTGTCTTTGTTCTAATACAACCTCAATAGCATAATTACTAGCATCACACATTATTTCAAATGGTTTCTCCCAGTCAGCTGGTACTATTATAGGTGTAGTGATTAATTTTTTCTTTAATAATTCAAATGTTGTTATGCATTCCTCATTAAAATAAAATGTGGTACTATTATAGGTTTAGTGATTAATTTTTTCTTTAATAATTCAAATGTTGTTATGCATTCCTCATTAAAATAAAATTTTGTATCTTTTTCTAAAAGTTGGCATAGGGGTTTAGTTATTTTTGAAAATTTTTTTATGCAGCGCCGGTAAAAACCAGCATGTCCTTGAAAACTTCTCACCCCTTTAATATTATTAGGAGGTGGTAATTTTTTTATAACTTAGATTTTTGCAGAATCTACTTCCATGACTTTTTTCAGAAATTTTATGCCCAAGAACAATACCTCCTGCAACCATAAACTGACAGTTTTCCCAATTTAAGACTAGGTTAATTTTTTCACATATCTCTAGAACTTTTTCTAAATTATTAGGATATAACTTAAACGAAGTCCCAAATACAGAAAAATCATCCATAAATAATTCTGTTCCATGCTCTATAAAATTTCTAAAAATTGACATCATGCATCTTTGAAATGTTACAGGTGCATTGCATAGTCCAAAAGGCATTCTACGAAAAGCAAATGTTCTATATGGGCATATAAACGTTGTTTTCTCTTGATCCTCTGGAGCAATTCAAATTTGGTGATATCCGGTATATCCATCTAAAAAGCAATAGAATTTGTTCCCAGCCAATGTATCCAATATTTGATCTAGAAAGGGCAAAGGAAAGTGATCTTTTCTAGTAGCCATATTTAGTTTTCTATAGTCAATACAAATTCACCAACAAGTTACTTATCTTATTAGTATTAATTCATTCTTCTCATTTTCTTCAACAATCACTCTTCCTTTCTTCAGAACACAGTGAATTGTGCTTACCCAAACACTATCTGAAATAAGATATATAATTCCATCATCTAACAACTTTAAAATCTCTTTTTTAACAACTTCTTTCATTATTGGGTTTAATCTTCTCTGAGAATCTGCTTTAGGTTCATAATGTTCATTTAATAAAATTATGTGCATGCAAATTGAATGATTAATTCCTTTAATATCTGCTAAAGTCCGTCCAAAAGCCTTTTTATACTTTTTCAACATCTCTATCAACTTTTGTTCCTGAATTTCAGTTAAATCAGAAGATATAATAACAAGGAATTTAGATGACTCTCCTAAAAATACATATTTTAAATAGGCAGGTAATATCTTCAATTCAAGTTCAGGTGGTTTAATACTTGAAGGAATAAAATTTTTACTATCATTTCCAGCAAGTCTAATGCTTCAAATTTGCCTTGAATATAATTTAAATCTTCTTCTTTTACTTCATTTTCAGTATAAAAAATTTCTCCTTACTTTAATTTATCTTCAAATTCATTCTTAAACTGCTCATTACTTAGATAAGCAACTACTTCCATCCTGAAACATTCATTATTTTTTTCTATTGCAGGATATTTCATAGCTTTTGCTATATTAAATTTCACTTCTTGATCATTAACTCTCTTCATTAATTCTCCTTTTTGCACATCTATTACAACTCTTCCTGTTACGAGAAATGGTCTCCCTAAAATAATGAGAATCTCTTTATCTTCATCCATATCCAATATTATAAAGTCTAGAGGGAAAATAAATTTATCAACTTTTACTAGCACATCTTCTATAACTCCTTTTGGATAAGTTATTGATCGATCAACTAACTGAAGAGTTACAGTAGTAGGGGATATTTTTCCCAAATCTAAATATTCAAAAATTGATAACGGCATAAGATTGATACTCGCTCCTAAATCACATAAAGCTTTTCCGTAAAACTTTTCTCTAATTGCACAAGGTATAGTAAGGCTACCAGGATCTTTTAATTTTTCAGGAAGCTTTTTTGAATAATAACACTACACTCTTCACTAAGTGCAACAATTTCATGATCTGTAAACTTCCTTTTCTTGTTTAATACATCCTTCATAAATTTAACATAACTTGGCATTTTTTCGTTAACTTCTTAAGGATTTCCAAAAATTTTGTAAATTGTTTATCTTTATTCTTCTGTTTCAGTCTTTGAGGAAACATAGTTAATGGTTTTTCTACAGGGCTCTGTGTTTGTTCATTTTCCTGTTGATCATTTTCCATTTCTTTCTTTGCTTCATCAACTTTAGTTTCTTTTTGGATCCTTGTTTCAACTTCTTTTCTACTTTGTTATTGAATAACTTTAATTTATTCTTTATTTTGATCTTTTGGATTAACTTCCATAATACTTGGAAGAATTCCATAAGGTCTACTATTAAGTGTAATAGCAATATGTTTTAATTGATTTTCAATATTTCTAATAGCAGCCCCTTGATTCTGTATTTGATTTCCCATATTCAACATTACTTCTTCCATCATCAACTTTTTTTCCTTAACTTGTAGGTTAGGGTTGGAGTTAAATCCCGGAGGATAATAAGGTCAAAAATTAGGATTTTCTTGATTATTCAAATTTTTTGATGGATTCGCCGAATTATTGTAATTATTCCAACTAAAATTAGGGTGATTTTTCCAACCATGGTTAAAATAGTTAGAATAAGGAT